>CM076582.1:1442391033-1442498190 GCA_034641835.2 Pinus albicaulis | reverse complement strand
GACATGTGGCATGAATAAAATACTAATGTAAATGTAAATATATAATTATGTATAAAATGGTTATGAGTCCATTTTAATTTAAGAAAAAAAAGACATGTGGCATGAATAAATTTTTTTAAATTTATTAAAAGTAATAGATCATTTTGCTAAATAAAAAAATGATTGTTATAAATGATAATAAGGAACTTATCATGGAGGCATTTATTGGAATTGGAATAATCTTAAATCTCTAGGAAATTGATGGGCAAGATTCATATGTCATGGATTTAATTTTTTAAATTTATTGAAAGTTATTGCAACCTAAGAAACTCTGTAATACACTACAACCTTTGATAAACATTAAGACTAAGCATCAATTCTAGGAATATTAGCTAATCTTCCTTCTACACTGTCTTGCCAAGTTAGGTAATTTTATCTTCAAAGTCATCAAAATAAGTCTTGTTATCACTAATATGGTCAATTAAGGACTTTGTTGCGCTACAAAGGTCATAAATAGTTGCCATCTTTTGGTAGAAAATAACTTGTTGCTGAGCAAGAAGAGTATTTAACTATTTTGCTTCTTTCTTAAATTCATTCAATTAAGGATGGATAGATAGTTGTTCAATAATTATTTTTAGTTCCTGTGTCTGCATGTCTCGAGCTTGAAAATCAATTTCATAGTGAACCTTAATGCATTAAAATTGTTCTGTAATTCAACAATTTTCCTTTGCCATTGATTCACAATATTTCGTTTCTTAGTCTCGAGATTATGTTCTAAATTTATAATGTTGTCTTCCTTTTCTTTTAGTAATTGTTGTACTTCAATGGATTTATCTATATTCGTTGAGGCATAGGCTCTTGTGAATTGAGTGAGTCTTTATGCTTAGGACTGTAAAATATATCAAGGGGAGGAATTTATTATATCCTTAATACAACCTCAGAGGTTAGGAAGGCTAGTATAATTTCAATATCCTCAGTTTCTAAAGGCTTGGCATAAGCTTTTGGAGTCTTTTCGAAATTTTGAGAAGTGCCAGGAACCTTATTTTGTACATGAGTGATCAAATATTGAGGATATGTACCTTCGATGACCTTATTAAAATATTCCCATATTTGATCAAGTCTAGTATTAGGAAACATATCTTCAACTTGAGAAGAGGAAGATGCAATTGTTTCTTTTGGCCAAGAATCCAAAGTAGACTATGTAGGATCAACCACTTCTTTATCAACAAGAATTATTTCATCAGGATAAATCGTTAATGAATCTAGAGGCACATTATGTAATCTAGAAGCTCTATATTTTGTGAATTGGACCATTTCCTCTAGAGATGGGCTCTACTCTGCTTGTTTATAACCATTGAATATGTAGGAATATTTTCAAACAAATCATCAAATATGTCTGGCTCATGGAAAAATTGTCTAATGCTTGATGTTGGTGTAATCTTCTGGAGAGTTTGATGAGGATCATATTGTCTATTAGGAATGGTAGGAAAACAAATTTCTCGTATGGCTTTAATTTATAGAAGAGTATGATTATAATTATCAAGGGTGGATATGCCACATTCGAGAGGAAAAGGAGGCCACATCCTTTTATTAGATTCTTTCAATACTTTATAAATTCCATTATCTATTGTGTGATAGGAAATTTCTCTAGCTAGAAGTTGATCAATAACAAATAATGGTAAAACATGAGGATTGGCGAGGCTTCCAAAGACTCATATATAAGTAAACAATTAATCACCAAACCAATTCCCTATTTGAAGTAAATCGGTTTCATCTTGTGAGGATAACTTAGGGGAATTTTTACCAAAGATAGTGAAATGAATAGGAACAATGACTCTATGTTAGATCTTATAGAGATGAGGTAGGTATTTTGCATCCCAAAGGAGGTCATGGTAAAATAAATTGGAGTTGGGTATTCTATAGTCCTTTTGAAACCCATAGAGGGAAGTCCATAGAAAAGAATAGGGAATCCATTATGTATGTGCTCATATGGAAGGGGTGAACTAAATTCCTAGAAAAACTATGCTTGCTTCTAAAAGACATAATATTTGTAGCTACTTTATTTGAGAGTTTATTTCGCTAGTCCATCATAAAACCCTCTGAGGCTGCATCAATAAATGGCGTCCAATGATCCTCAAACTTCTAAGTATTGGGTAAACCAAAAAACCTGCAAATCATAACAACTGTTTGAAAAAATGGAGTAGCAAGGGAATCAACACAGTACTTACCCGATTCTTCCTGCTTGTGTTTGTTCGAGTCTCTCCTCCATTGTATTATTAGTTCTTGTGGATGATCACGTTCCTTGATGAAGGACTCGAGAAATTTCTTGTCATAATTGGCCTGTGGGACAGGTAATTTATACATTTTGGTCAAATCTTACCCTGAAAATGAACCAATAATTGTTTTAATTGTAGTTACAAACTTCCTGACTGCAATTCTGTGTAGGAAAGAATTAGCTAAATCACTATAACTAGCATTTGAAACTGATTCAGAATCATTATTTTTTAGAGTCCTCTTAGCAATAATACATATTTTCCTCTTCTAATTACTTATACATGGATTACCATGAGGAATTCCTAGAGTCTTTAGTAAAACTATATCAGAGAATAGTCCTTGAATTTTGTTCTTTTCCTCGGGAATTTCAACTGTGGGAGCAACATGTGACTACTGCGCTGCAAATTTCTTCTTCCCCTTACTAATGTTAGACATTTATTGACTACTATGATGGTAAAGATTGGCTTGTAATAGAGAAAAAGGGTGAGAACATTATTTAACTCGGAAAATTAAGTGAGAATGATGTTGAATAATAACTTATTTTAATTCGCTTTAATGTATATTTTTATGGAATCAAAGAAAAAATGATTGAAAATTATTATGTTATTGAAGTCATGACTTAACCACTATCTATTATTAAATGCATAAGTGTGAGTTCACATGGGTGTGATAGATGAACGTATCAGAGGAAAATATCAGAAGAAAACAGTGGAGTGTTTTTTTAAATTTACGATATAACACAGTTCCAATAAAAGAAAATATCAATTGAAAAGGTCAAGAGAGAAAGGAGGGAATTGACATCAGAGGTTTTATATCGATGATAAATGTATCAGAGGTTTCCAAGGATGTGCTCCCGATATAAAGCTCAGATCGAAGCCAGTGGATATCAGAGATAGAAGTATCAGAGTTGGACGGTGTGAAGTATCAATGATAAATGTATTGAGAGAAAAGTATCGGTGCAAACATATATTGGAGGTTTTGTTAAAGGTGCACCTAGAAAGTTACGATATTTGAAGGTTTGATATTCCAGGTGTCAGTTGTGAGGCTAACATATTTTTTAAGAATTTCCTTTTATATCAAAGGTTTGTTTAAACAAAAGACATTTCTTAAAACAATCATTGGGGAAATCTCATCGGGAATGATTTTATCGTAATAATTTGAAAGTAAAGTTAAGATATATTATAGGTTCGATAAAAATATTCCAATAATAGATTAATTTAATACTAAAGAAGCATATTGAGGTTTTCAGTTATTGAAATATTTTAAGAATTGAACCTTCCGATATTTAAAGTTCCAATAGGGGAAACTTTAAAGACTTGGGAAGTATAATAGAAAATTTTAAAATATATGCTTTTATTGAAAACTGAAGTTTTTTATTAACATGAAAATAAGGGTCCCCATTATTTATTATTATAACTAAAAATAAAAATAAATGGGGATTGTTGAATACTACAACAGCTTCAATCCAAATTCCCTAAAACAAGCTTCGTCTGGTGTGATGGTTACATGCTTTATGGTGACATTTTAATTCAATGTGACTTTGTACTTAATTCCAAATTAACCTGTGTCTCTACATACTTCAAGTAGTTGATTTTTGGTGGATTAGATGCATGGAAGCTCAATCCCTCATAACAAATTTTAAAGTCGAATCTGCTCACGATTTTTCCTTTGCTTTGGGTGAGGAGTAACATTTATCCAATTCGGTATTACACTCCTAACTTCAAGCTCCATAAAATCTTGATTCCTCATGCAAAAATTCCTTCGCTATTCTTTCTTTTCATTCACGTAGAATTATTTTTGTGATAGGTGATTTCTATTCTTGACAAGCATACTTCACAGATTCTTGACCACAACTCGCTTCCTATGTATTGACTATTTTTGTAGTAGTAACTCCACTACCACAATGAATAACCACTATTGATATGAATATGGGAAAACTAGTTATTGCGATGCTAGCTCCCTCATTAGTATTAAAAATGTGTGTTTAGGATCATCGCAAGTTAACCATTTGTGAAGGGGTTTATGTGTCTTTGATGATCAAATTATGAGTTAATTAACTTTTAAAAACTCATGTATAGAAAATGAAATACATAGAAATAACTCACATCGTACACATAACACAATGAACGATAATGAAGTTCGCCCTTCCTGGGCTACATCTCCATGGACCTACTTCAACTAGCTAGGCCCTTTTGGGATTAAGAGTCAAATTTCTGATTACATACACTTGTAGTGCTCCAATGGATTTTTAACCTACTCCATTGGCTTCAAAATAACCAAAAAACCCAAAAATAACTATTCAATCTCTGAAATTGCATTCCAGTTGATCTAGGCTTGACCTCCCATCCTGGTGGCCATGGTCTTGTTTAATCTCCAAAGTGACAAAAAAACACTTTCAGAACTACTCTAATGCCTATGAAAACTGTACCACTATGATCATAGTATCAAATACATCTAAAAATTACTATTCACTCACCCCATTAGGCCTTCAGATGATCTAGGCATGGCCTTCCCTCCTGGTGGCCCCCGGCTTCAAAATTATTCAAGGTGAAAAAAACCTCTATATAATTGCTCCTATGCCTCTACAAGCTATTCCAATGGATTCAAAGCATGCCAATCTCCTAGGAATGACTCTTCCTGAGCCAAAATTGGTCGAAAATTTCTCAAGATAGGCCTCATTCAATTTTTCCTAGTAAAATGCCTCTAAAATTGGAGAGGACTCTAGTTAGACCCGCCAAACTGGTAGGTCTGTCGAAAATGGAGGAAATCGCCGAATTAACTACCAAATTAAACTGAGGATTAAGTAACTGTTATTTGTGGATTAGAGAAATAAGATGTGCACTAAGCGCAATTAACTTGGGCGCTTGTGGGAAGGTCACATAGCGTGGTCTCATGGGAGGAGGTCTGGCCCCCTGCTTCTTGTCATCGAATCCGTAATACAAATTTAAATATAGTCTCATGGAAAATCCTTACAAGTTCTACCTGCGTGGTCTGTTGGTGAAGGCACTGAGATAAGAGGGGGAGGTCATGGGTTCGACCCGCCCTCCACCCATCCTATATACGTTTTGGCCAACCATTGTAATATGCGCACATAGAATAACCCAAGGTTTAATAAGAATGCAGCAATGGAATTTCATGTCCATAACATAAGGTTTAAACCATATTTTAATAAAATTTCGACCATATGAAATTCAATAAAAATATATATGCCCACTAATATTCAGAGCTTAGGTTATAAACCAACCTTACAATATCATGAAATTCGAATTTGGCCTTGGAGAGGGGGCCCACCAGGGGGGACAAGTGGCGGTCCCTGGTTGAGCTGTCCTCCCACATAAAAAAAATTAAATTCAACCTTAGGAGTACCTTAGGAGGATATTGGGCAATTTCACCTTCTCAAACCAAACTGGAAAATCCAGAAGTGACACTTGTCACAGTCCCATTGGGAAAAAAATGAAGAAGATATCCTGAATCCTGACTGGGCTGCCATGTCTTCAGCCTCAACCTGTTCTACAATGTTTTAAAAACTTTGCCTGTTCTAAACGACTATCAACATACTATAACTTATTCATCTGAACTCAATTTTCGATGAAATGAATTGCATTGGATTCCTGGAAATGGGCCGGTCACTGTTGTTTGGGTTTGGTGCAAATTTGAGCACTTTGAATTTTGGACAAAGTTTTGCCCCTAATCTAGATTCCGATCACTCCTTCCCACTGACATGCTTTTGGACCCACAAAAGATGGTTATCTCATGAGAGATGGATACTCTTCTATTTTCCAAGTTCTATCATCTTGATTCTACTTGGAAAAATCGCCATGACAACCACTTGGGTTCATTGACATGCCTTGCCTTGCAAATGGCTTGGCTCCTCAACCAATGTTCTCCTTTTTTTGCTGACCCAATCCATCACTTTTTGGTTGCTTGCTTACTGATATAACACTTTGTTGTACCAAATTGATTCCTCATTTCTTGGAAAACTAACTAACTGCCTTCCAACTAAGAATCATGTTCCTCCTTTGCACAAACATAAATTTGATGCAAGCTTCTCCTTGGAAACCACTTTTACAACTTAAGCCCATCTGAGTGAACTTCAACAATGAGTTCCAACATAAGTAATAAAAAAAAGAAAAGAAATGACCATTCTTTTACCTCCACAGTTCCAAATTCCACATCTGGAAGAATGCATTCACCATCTCCTTCTCTTCTTAGTGTCAACACATAAAGTGGTCTACAATGGTTGCAAATTTTTTTTGACATCTTGTCACAAACAAAACCATCAATCTAAAAAACACATCATGCAAGAAACATAACTTGACGACATATCCTCTTGCTCCTTCAAAGCAAAAAAATTCACATCATGTGAACATCTTCATTTACTCTTACATCTTGGTGTCAAAATTCATTGACCAAACACAAGTCGAAAAAACATGCCTTTTCAAACGACTGACTCTCAAGTCAAGCATAAGCGTGTAATAATTTGGTGATTATTTTCCCAAACAAAATGAATTTCACAATTCATGAAACACTTCGTCAACATCTCCATTTCATTTTTGGAGACAAAATCAACTCTTCCAAGTCGATATGACATGCATGTAACACACAATCGACCAACACAAGCTAACACTCATGCATGTGCAAATGATCAACACTCTCAAGTTGGAAACATACATGTTAGACAAAGTAATCGACCAACACAAGTCAATTACTCATGCATGTTCAAGCACAATGAAACCATCAAAATTCCATTGTTCATACACACAAATTTTCATGCATGTATACAATTCTTCAATTCTCTCACAAGTACAATGATAAGTACAAGAATCCCATTCATATGTACATGTACTTAAAGAGCTGAAATGAAAAAAAATTTCTACAATAAAGTGAGTCAACATAACTCACTTTCAATCACCTTCTTGGTGTAAACATGCAACATGAATTCCATTGGCAAAGAAATGCATCAACATAAAAAGACATGCAAAGCCTTAATTGGATAAGAAATATAACTATCTCTTACCAAACCATTTCAATGGTGCTTTTTTCAGTTGCACATCATCAATATGTGAATAATCTTGACCCACATTAATTATGTAACATTCTTTTCCATTATTTCCATTCTCTTTCTCCACCTTCTTCAAATGTCGTGGATGACTTGTTGGATACAAAGTCCAATACTTTTCTACAATATGACCTTGATTATGGAAATGAGTGCAAAACAATTGCATATTCTTTCAACATGGTTTGCTTTGTCTAATGGACCTTTGGCTTCATGCCTCCTTTGATTTAAAAGTTTCCCATGCATGAATATCTTCTTACAACATCTTGAAACATTATGGTTATCCAAACCACAAAAGGAACATGAAAATTTTATCCAAATCTTATGTGAGAATTTTCCATATTTATCATAATCAAAAGCAACTTGAATAAAAACATATTTATACCTTGAACTTTCACCTTTGTTGCCTTCTTAAGGAGGTGAATTTGATGAGGTAGTGGCTCTCTTCGAAATACCAACAATGCATTCAAAGACTTTAAAGCTTTTAACATCCTCTTGTTCGCCATTCTCATTAGCTGCATGCTTATGAGCACCTTCTTGAAAAGTGGGTGTAAAACTTGTGCATTCCTCATGAACACAATATTCAAAAGATTGAGGTAATGAACATGAAATGAAAGTCCTTCTTGGAATGCCTTCATGTGTATCCCTTGCTTTAGATATTTGTCCATCATGTTGGCCATAACCAAGACCCAAATACTTAGGCCTTTCCTCAACAACAATTTCCTCAATTATGCCTTGTACATGTTTGCCCAATACTTTACCTTCATAGCCCATCTTCATCAATAATTTGGACCCTATTCCTCTAGTGTGTCTTTCAAAAGCACCTACACATTCATTTTGAGAGGAAATTGAAGATAAAATGGAATTGCACAGCTCTTTTTCATGAAAATATATGGCTAAGGCTTCCTTGGCATCATGGAGTTGAGTCTCCATCTCATGCATATTTTCAAGGTTCCGATTTGCAATACGGAGCTGAGTCTCCATCTCATTCATCTTTTAAAGAAGCTATTGCTTCTCCTCCTTCATGGCAATCAACTGCCCTTGAAGTTGAATGCTCTACCTCTTATCCTTAGACTTCTCTTGCATCTTATCAATCATGATGTATAACTTCTGCAACATCTATTTATCAAAGAGTTTTGCTAAGGAATATTGATTAGAAACAACTCTTAATGAAGATGCCATCACATCTGCAATGCATACAAAGCTTATTTGCTGTGATTTGAGATTTCAGTTCTCAATTTTGATCTTCTCCTTCACACATAAACTTGCACACAGTTAAATTGTCCTTGCACAAATTCAAAAGCCAATAGCTAATTATTCTAGTTATCCTTGGGTAAAATGAGATAATTTTTTTATCTGATACCAACCTGATCTGAATATGGGAAAAATAGTTATTTCTATGTTAGCTCTCTCATCAGTATTAAAAATGTGTTTTTAGGATCGTCTCAAGTTAATCATTTATGAAGGGGTTTATGTATCAAGTTTTATGTGTCTTTGATGATAAAATTATGAGTTAATTAATTTTTTAAAACTCATGTACAACAAATGAAATACAAATAAATAACTCACATCATAAACATAACTCAATGGATGATAACAGAGTTTACCCCTCCTGGGCTACATCTCCATGGACCTACTTCAACTAGCTAGGCCCTCTTGGGATTAAGAGTCAAATGTTTGATTACATGCACCTATAGTGCTCCAATGGATTTTTATTCTGCTCCATTAGCTTCATAACACCCAACAACCCTAAAAATGAATATTCAATATCTGAAATTTGATTCCATCTGATCTAGGCTTGACCTCCCATCCTCACAACCATGGGCTTGTTTAATCTCCAAAGTGAGAAAAAACACTTTCAGAAGTGCTCCAATGCCTCTGAAAACTATACCAATGTGTTCAAAGAATAAAATAAATCTAAAAATGACTATTCATGCATTCCATTTGGCCTTCAAATGATATAGGCATGGCCTTCCCTCTTGGTGCCCCTAGGCTTCAAAATTATTCAAGGTGACAACCTCTATAGAATTTCTCATCTACCTCTGCAAGCTATTCCAATGGATTCAGATGATGATGATGATGATGATGATGTTGATGATGATTATAACGACGAGGATGATGACGACAAGGATGACGACTGTCCGTTAAGACCAATGCAGTATATCGAACCTTAAGAGAGGAGAAATAATCTAAGTTTGATTCTTAAAAATATTGTTTCTATGGTCAAAGAGAAGGGAAATAAGTGCTCCAAGATCGCATAGGTGGGTTGGCTTAATAGGTCAAGAAGATTGGAAGTGTGGCAGATGGTAGGGAATTGAGAGCAAATGTGAGTAAGAGTGAGCAGTCTAAAAGGAAGTGCTTTTCAACTTCCACCTGCTTAGAATTGAAAATCTGATAGATTATATCGTTCCAAGGGGTCTTGTGAATAGATCACCGCTCAGTCTCACTTCGAAACTCATGGGAATTAGTTCTTATCTTAGCTATGTTCATTTTTTTCTTATTGCTGGACAACACAGAGAGATAATTCTGATTATCAAGGGTGTGGTTGATCACTTCCTTGTAGCATCTTAGCTTCCTTTTACCTTCGAGCTCCTGATCCTCCCACAAATTGTCCTTAAACTTAGAGGTAATAGTATTTTTGATATTATATTTTCTTCCCATACTGATCTCCTCCTTAATTCCCCAATGGTTGAGCCAGGACTGGGCATCCTTATGCCACCCGTGCTTGAGGTGATGATGAGGGTTTTGGCTACAATTAGAAGCAATTTTAGGGAGCTTTTTTTATTCCATATTGTCAAGATTCTTCTTATATATCAAATATCTAAACATATTCATATTTTCAATGGGGGACAAGCCAGATTCGAACAAGAGTATAGGATAGGGAGTATTTCCCTTGATCTTAAGGTTGTAGGTTATGAATTTCTTTTGAATCATCTCAATATTCCTCCATGAATCTCTGGATATAATGCAACCCCAAACTTCACATCCGTATAAGACAACATGGGTGACAAATTTTACTTACTTTCATCAATAATATCAATCATTTTAATGATAAATTAAAAATACATTCCATGCATAGTTCTTTGATTCTCTTACTTGTCAGGACGCCCTCGCATTCTTTTGTGATGTTCCTTCATTTATGGATATAGATCTCCTTTCTTGTCGTTCTTGCCATTTAACATTTTGATCCTTCTCGCGAATTACTTCCATATCCACACACACTGCAAACACAGATTAGTCAATGCCTAAGGTGCGTTTATTTATTAAAAACCAAGCAGTCTAAAAATGAAGATTGAAATTTATCTGAAATGCACTCAAATCCACTCTATGGAGCTAATAAATCTCAAACCTAAACAAAATCTAACAGTGACTTTAAATAGAAATCCAAATTCAAAGTTTCACAATGGCCTTAATGTACTTAAAATTATAATCCATTCGTATCTACCTCTTATGAAATAGTTGTTTCTTCCATTATCCATTTCAATAGGAAATTAGATAATATTATAGAATAGTGGGTACATAATATGAATAATATCAAAACAATATTATCAATGGGTTGCGAGAGATTTGGAAATATTATGTAATTATTTATTGATATAAAAATTGATCAAATTTTATAAGACTAATAAATATGATTATATAGGTTGGTGTACTTTTTCAATCATTTAAATTAACAATTGGATGACTATGTCTCTTCAAGTTTGACATACCTCCTACAATAATATGGAGCCCTTTTAGGTCATCATGTAGATTGTTTAGTTAGTAAACACATTTTAGTTGGTTGGTGATGGTTTTGCACCATATTAATGAAATGTGAAAATTTCTACTCATCCTGAGAGTTGGTCTCCCTTCCACCCACGACCCTAAGAATATTCAATATCTTCTTATTTTAGACTATAATTACAATAATCAAATTTCTATTTTAGTTGTTACATATGTTATATTCTAACATAAAAACATTCTAAAATCATTCTCCTAAAAAGGATGTAATGCCCCATCCAAGTAGTCTTATGTGACCCTAAGGAGGGTATATATGAAGTTTAATGTATATGATATGGCCCCATATATGCCCCCGCTTAAAGAATATTAACATATTTGATGAGAGAATTATATATTTGATCTTAAAATAATAATAAGATTATTTTGAGATCAATGATGTATTATTCTCTTAACTATAGGATATTTAAAAATAAGCAGTATTATAAACAAAGACCAATAAAATTAAGGGATTATGTTGAAATTTTCATAACAAGTTTGAATTTAAGATAAATTAAAATTGCATAAATAAAATTGTATCAATCAAATAATGTTACAATATAAATACACTAATATTTTCTCAATATAGAGAAATTACTTGATTGCAAAATCAACTTGTTGAGAAAATCTCTCAATGACACACCAATCTAGGAATCTAGTTAATTGGAGTATATATCTCAACCTAACTAGATCAAACAACCCCCTAAAAACTTGGAACAAATGCCTTGAACTAATGATCACAACAAAAATAGGCAGGAGTTATATTCTCTAACATTCCCCCTTAAAGACTACTTTTCTTAATCTCAATCAATAATTTTTCACCAATCTACAACATATGATCTGCTATAAACTGAAGAACCTCCCAATGATCAGAGTCTATTTTCCAAGTTTATTTTGGCTTGCCCTCAACCATGTTCTAGGTTTTTTTGGCTTACCCTTAACCATGTTCTCGACGCTTTTGCATCACACTCCAATGAACTATATCCTTGCATGGTTTCTACATACCATGAAAAACACATCAACATGACCAAAAAAATCACTCCCAAGTGGTTTTGGGCTACCAAAAACTTGCACTACAAAGTGATTTTCATATTACTACAAAGTACATGAGGGTACACATGCCTCATTAGGGCTACATCACGACTAAATTAGGTACATTCAATGGAAATATCCACTCACAGAGATACTAGGTACATAAACTCTCAAGTACCACTACATTAACTCAACATGACACACACACAAAAACTTGCTACAATTTATGACTCACATTACAATATGATCATGAGCATGTTATTATTCTACATACACACACTTTATTTTACCTTCATTTTTCCACCTCTTTCTATCCTCCGTTATTTTTTAAACCATTATCCTCATTTGTCTTTGCCACAAGCACTATCATATATATTCCTTAGACTAAGCTTTGGAGATCTCTCTTTTCTTCCTATTGTAAAATCATCATTCCACTCTAAAATAATGGACTTGCAACCAATCTTGTTTTCTGAAGTGAGAATAATACAACTAGTTTCTACCTCTAATATTATCTAGGCTTCTCCCTTCACCTAAAGAATTGTCATCACATATCAACTATAAAAAAATTGTACCAATGATACCTCATATTGACTAGGAACCTCTTGTAATCCAGGGCCTAATATCAATGTGATTGTAAACACTAATAAACTAACCATCCTATGTATCTACTTCCATCTATTGAGATATATGAGTTCCATTTATTATATTTTCCAGTACTCTAGGTAAGTAGTCTTGATATGAGACGTATCCTTCCGATCTTACATTTTATATGCACATGGAAATTAGGACTTAGAATGTGCCACTCAAAAAATAGTTTAGGGAGAAAACCTCTTAACTATAACTCCCTTTTGGCTACAACACTTCTTCTAAGTAGACTCAGGAATGATTGATCATCAAAACATTGTATCATTACAAAAGTATTAGAAAATTAGAACGATAGGAATGCCATATTTTTCCACCATTCCTATGCATTTTTGTAGAAATTCCCTGTTGTTCCATGATCCAGTTATGTTTGACATCATTTTCATTGACTGACACTTCAACATTATCATCCACTATAGAGTGTATTTGGTCTTCTTTCTCTTATTTTTGGTCATTGTTTTTTGTCTTAAATTCACTTATAATTTATTAAAGTGAGTGATTCTAACAAAATCGATATGCTTAACATAAATGCCTATAATTCCAAAAAATTTATGTGTGTCACCGTAAACTTGTTCTTCTTTAGTGTTTCCAAACCAACAATAGTAATCAATTATCAAAAATTTCATTTCCATATTTGAGTGGATGAGGCTCAACATGTTTCTCTTCCCCAACCCTAAATAAATTCAAAAAGACATTCTAATTTATCATGACTGAATCTTTCCACAATCACCATTAGTGGATTCACGAAGGTATCATTCCCGTGATAATTTGATCTGAGCTCCCCCACCTTGAGCATAACTATGATTGAAAATTTTTCCTTGCAAAACTTCCAAAACTTGCATACTTATTTTGATCTATTAGCAAAACAGGGCAGAAAGTGCGAGGCTACAAAGGAAGAAATCTACGCGGGCTTTCTAGAAAAAACAACAGGCCCTTTTTTTCTTATCCTAAATTAAAGTCTAAGACATGAACCTAGGCTCTTTCCTTCACTTACTACATAACCCTTTGTATGCACGCCTTAATTCTCTTCCCCGAATATATATTGGCTCAGCATATTCTATCCACCAACTCGCAATTGTCTAAGCACATATTCACCTTTACTTCTTACCTACACAACAAGACTGTCACCTCTACAATGTTAAGGGTGATCCCTCGCAACAGCACAAGCGACCCCTTCACATAGGCTTCTATTGGAGGCTCAAAATGTCTGCCTCAACATCCGGGAAAACCACTCGGTTAGAACCTTAGAGAAGATCCTTTACCATTTGGATTGGTGGCTCTGACTGGGATAATCGAATCAGTTTCCCATTTAAAAAAAAATATAAAGAGGATGGGATGTAAATATAATGGTTTTAATTTGATTAAAACTTCAAAAACAATAAATACTTAAAATTAACTCTATCTCAGGAAAGTTTATCTATACATATGTGTTCTAAAAATATTTCATAAGCAATATGGAAATATCGATTACCAAATGATTATGAAGTTAAAACATCAAATGATAGATAAATTTAATTAAATATTTAATTAAATTTGCTAATAAAACTTATGACATATATAAGATTTTGTTGTTTATGTATACAATATATAGTTCCAATTACACATATCAATAGTGAAAATGTACGATTGTTGTAACACATATATGATAAATGAAAACAAAAATATCATTTAACTCTTAAAAAAAGAAATAAAACACAGATAGTAGAACCCGATATATTGTTACTCTGATAAAGAGAAAAACAATAGTGGTTCAACTTTTCATTAATAGAAACTTAAGTTAAAATAGTGCAAACAAAAGCCTTATATCCAAAATTTAGATCCTCTTCCATTAAAAAATGAAGGGGATATATATTTTTTTCATTAAATGTAAGTAAATCAAATAAAATAAGAAATTGAAAAGAATTTCAACAAACAAATCTTAAAATAAACAAGAGAGATATTTTTAGAATTTTTTGTAACGAATTATTGAAGCCCGTGAAGAATATTGTTCTCTCATTCACTGCTACAACTTATAGATATTTTTCATGTTCTTTAATTCTGGTGGAGCCTTCGATTGAATCCATGTTTGACTCATAAAAAAAATGTCCCTTAATGTAGGCATCATCTAAGTGGTGGCACTTGATAGGAAACAAAGCATTAACCACTAACTCTGTGGTTTTGCTATAAAATTCCAGTGAGTTTCCATATTGATTTTAGCAAGTTTCTCTATAGTTTCTACATGTTTCTTGGATGCCTCCTACCATGTTCTAGTAAGCGGTTGAATTTCCAGAAGTGTTCATTCGAGACAACTAGAGATAAGGTTTTCTTGAAACAAATTATCATAAATTGGCTGAAACTTATTATTAGAAATTTATCTCGCTTGGAATACTATCACTTCCATTTGTTTGAGACAAATGTCCCACTCCCTGAAAATAATCTCTTTATCCAATTCTTCAATTCTAGGAACATTATCTAATCTTCCTTCTGCACTGTCTTGCCAAGTTAGGTAATTTTGTTTTCAAAGTCATCAAAATAAGTCCTGTTATAATTAATATGGTCAATTAAGGACTTTGTTTCACTGCAAAGGCCATAAATAGTTTCCATTTTTTGGTAAAAAATAACTTGTTGCTGAGCAAGAAGACTATTTAACTATTTTTCTTATTCCTTAAATTCATTAAATTAAGGATGGATAGATATTTGTTCAATATTTATTTGTAGTTCCTGTATCTTCATGTCTCGAGCTTGAAAATAAATTTCATACTGAACCTTAATGCATTAAAATTGTTATGTAATTCAACAATTTTCCATTGCCATTGATTGACAATATTTTGTTTCTTAGTCTCGAGATTCTGTTCTAAATTTATAATGTTGTGTTCCTTTTCTTTCAGTAATTGTTGTATTTCAATGGATTTATCTATATCTGTTGAGGCATAGGCTCCTGTGAATTGAGTGAGTCTTCTAAACTCATTTGTAGTAGTTAAAGAGCCTTTCCATACTACATCAAAAGAAGCATTTCTAGGAACTAAATACTAGGATTGATCGATTTTCATTTTCTTCCTCTGTCTTTTAATAATATATTTATGCTTAGGACTGTAAAATATATCAAGGGGAGGAATTTATTATACCCTTAATACAACCTTAGAGGTTAGCAAGGCTGGTATAATTTCAATATCCTCATTTTATAAAGGCTTGGCATAAGAATTTGGAGTCTTTCCCAATTTTTTAGAAGTGTCAGGAACCTTATTTTGTACATGAGTGCTCAAATATTGAGGATCTGTACCTTTGATAATCATATTAAAATATTCCCATATTTGATCGAGCCTAGTATTAGGAAACATATCTTCAACTTGAGAAGAGGAAGATGCAATTGTTTATTTTGGCCAAGAATCCAAAGTAGACTATGTAGGATCAACCACTTCTTTATCAACAGGAATTATTTCTTCAGGAGAAATCCTTAATGAATCTAGAGGCACATTATGTAATCTAGAAGCTCTATATTTTGTGAATTGGACCATTTTTTCTAGATATGTGCTCTACTCTTCTTGTTTTATAACCATTGAATATGTAGGAATATTTTCAAACAAATCATCAAATATGTCTGGCTCATGGAAAAATTGTCTAATGCTTGATGTTGGTGTAATCTTCTGGAGAGTTTGATGAGGATCATATTGTCTATTAGGAATGGTAGGAAAACAAATTTCTCGTATGGCTTTAATTTATAGAAGAGTATGATTATAATTATCAAGGGTGGATATACCACACTCGAGAGGAAAAGGAGGCCACATCCTTTTATTAGATTCTTTCAATACTTTAGAAATTCGATTATCTATGGTCTGACAGGAAATTTCTCTAGCTAGAAGCTCATCAGGAACAAATAATGGTAAAACATGAGGAGGCTTCCAAAGACTCATATATAAGTAAACAATTATTCACCAAAAAAATTCCATATTTGAAGTAAATCGGTTTCATCTTGTGAGGATAACTCAGGGGAATTTTTACCAAAGATAGTGAAATGAATGGGAACAATGACTCTATGGTAGATTTTATAGAGATGAGGTAAGTATTTTGCATCCAAAGGAGGTCATGGTAAATATAAATTGGATTTGGGTATTCTATAGTCCATTTCAAACCCATAGAGGGAAGTCCACAGAAAAGCATAGGGATTCCATTATGTATGTACTCATATAGAAGGGGGGAACTAAATTCCCAGAAAAATTATGCTTTCTTCTAAAAGACATAATATTTGTAGCTACTTTATTTGAGAGTATATTTCACTAGTCCATCATAAAACCCTCTGAGGCTGAATCAATAAATGGCGTCCAATGATCCTCAAACTTATAAGCATTGGGTAAACCAAAAAACCTACAAATCATAACAACTGCTTGAAAAAATGAAGCAGCAAGGGAATCAACACAGTACTTACCAAATTCTTCCCACTTGTGTTTTTTCGAGTCTCTCCTCCAATGTCTGATTGGTTCTTATGGATGATCATGTTTTTTAATGAAGGCCTCGATAAAGCTACTATCATATTTGGCCTGCGGGCCAGGTAATTTATACATCTTGGTCAAATCTTACCCTGAAAATGAACCAATAATTGTTTTATTTGTAGTTACAAACTTCCTGACTGCAATTCTGTGTAGGAAAGAATTGGCTAAATCATTGTAACTAGCATTTGAAACTGATTCAGAATCATTATTTTTTAGAGTCCTCTTAGTAATAACACATTTTTCCTCTTCTAATGACTTATACATGGATTAGGAATTCCTAGAGTCTTTAGTACAAACTATATCAGAGAATAGTCCTGGAATTTTGTTCTTTTCCTCGGGAATTTCAACTGTGGGAGCAAGATGTGACTACTGCGCTGCAAATTTCTTCTTCCCCTTACTAACGTTAGAAATTTATTCACTACTAAGATGGTCGAGATTAGCTTGTAATAGAGAAAAAGGGTGAGAAAATTATTTAACTCGGAAAATTAAGTGAGAATGATGTTGAATAATAACTTCTTTTAATTCTCTTTAATGTATATTTTTATGGAATCAAAGAAAAAATGATTGAAAATTATTATGTTATTGAAGTCATGACTTAACCACTATTTATTATTAAATGCATAAGTGTGAGTTCACATGGGCGTGATAGATCAACATATGAGAGGAAAATATAAGAAGAATACAGTGGAGTGTTTTTTTTAATTTACGATATAACACAGTTCCAATAAAAGAAAATATCAATTGCAACGGTCAAGAGAGAAAGGAGGGAATTGAAATCAGAGGTTTTATATTGACGATAAATGTATCAGAGGTTTCCAAGGATGTGCTCTCGATATAAAGCTCTGATCGAAGCCAGTGGGTATCGGAGATAGAAGTATCGGAGGTGGACAGTGTGAAGTATCAATGATAAATGTATTGAGAGAAAAGTATCGGTGCAAACAGATATTGGAGGTTTTGTTAAAGGCGCACTTAGAAAGTTACGATATTTGAAGGTCTGATATTCTAGTTTTTAGTTGTGAGTCCAGCATATTTTTAAGAATTTCTTTTTATATCAAAGGTTTGTTTAAACAAAAGAAATTTATTAAAACAATCATCGGGGAAATCTCATCGGGAATGATTTTATCGTAATACTTTGAAATTAAAGTTATGAGATATTATAATTTTGATACACATATTCCAATAATAGATTAATTTAATACTAAAGAGGCATATCGAGATTTTCATTTTTTCAAATATTTTAAGAATTGAACCTTCCGATAGTTAAAGTTCCAATAGGGGAAACTTTAAAGACTTGGGAATTATAATAGAAAATTTAAAAATATATGCTTTTATTGAAAACTAAAGTGTTTTATTAACATGAAAAGAAGGGTCCCCATTATTTATTTTATAACTAAAAATAAAAATAAATGGGGATCGTTGAGTACTACAACACCTTCAATCTAGATTCCCTAAAACGAGATTCATCTGGTGTGATGGTTACATGATTTATGGTGACATTTTAATTCAATGTGAATTTGTACTTAATTCTGAATTAACCTGTGTCTCTACATACTTCAAGTGGCTGATTTTTGGTGGATTATATGCATGGAGACTCAATGCCTCATAAAAAATTTTAAATTCTAATCTGCTCATGATTTTTCCTTTGCTTTGGGTGAGGAGTAACATTTATCCAATTCGGTATTACACTCTGAACTTCAAGCTCCATGAAATCTTGATTCCTCATGCCACAATTCCTTCGCTATTCTTTCTTTTCATTAACGTAGACTTATTTTTGTGATAGGTGATTTCTATTCTTAACAAGCATACTTCACACATTCTTGACCACAACTCGCTCCCTATGTATTGAATATTTTTATAGCAGCAACTCCACTACCATGACCAATAACCACTATTGACCTGAATATGGGAAAACTAGTTATTTCTATTCTAGCTCCCTCATCAGTATTAAAAATATGTGTTTAGGATCATCACAAGTTAACCATTTGTGAAGGGGTTTATGTGTCTTTGATGATCAAATTATGAGTTAATTAAATTTTAAAAGCTCATGTATAGAAAATGAAATACATAGAATAACTCACAACATACACATAACACAATGAATGATAACAGATTTCACCCTTCCTGAGCTACATCGCCATGGACCTGCTTCAACTAGCTAGGTCCTCTTAGGATTAAGAGTCAAATGTATAATTACATACACGTAGTGCTCTAATGGATTTGAAGCCTACTCCATTGGCTTCAGAATATCTAAAAACCCCAAAAATGACTATTCAATCTTTGAAATTGGATTCCAGTCGATCTAGGATTGACCTCCCATCCTAGTGGTCATGGGCTTGTTTAATCTCCAAAGTGACAAAACAACACTTTCAGAAGTGCTCTAACGCCTATGAAAACTATTACCACTATGTTCATAGCATCAAATACATCTAAAAATGACTATTAATTCACCCCATTTGGCCTTTAGCTGATCTAGGCATGGCCTTGCCTCCTGGTGGCCCTAGGCTTCAAAATTCTTCAAGGTGACAAAAAACTCTATAGAATTGGTCCTATGCCTCTGCAAGCTATTCCAGTGGATTCAAAACATGCCAATATCCTATGAATGACTCTTCCTGAGGCAAAATTGGTCGAAAATTTCTCAAGATAGGCCTCATTCAATTTTTCCTAGTAAACTGCCTCTAAAACTGGAGAGGACTCCAGTTAGACCCGCTAAACTGGCAGGTCCGTCAAAAATGGAGGAAACGACGAATTAAATGCCAACTTAAATCGAGGGTTAATTAACTGTTAACTGTGGATTAGATAAATAATATATGCACTAAGCGCAATTAACTTGGGCGCTTGTGGGAAGGTCAGATAGCATGGTCTCATGGGAGGAGGGTTGGCCCGCGGGGCTGGCCCCCTCTTTCCCGCCGTCGAATTCGTAATAAAAATTTAAATACAGTCTCATGGAAAATACTTTCAATTTATGCCCGCGTGGTCTATTGGTGAAGGCGCTGAGATAGGAGGGGGAGGTCATGGGTTCGGCCCGCCCTCTGCCCATCCTAGATACGTTTTGGCCAACCATTGTAATATGCACACACAAATTAACCCAAGGTTGAATAATAATGCACCATTGGAATTTCATGTCCATAACATAAGGTTTAAACCATATGTTTAATAAAATTTCCAGCATATGAAATTCGATGAAAATATATATGCCCACTAATGTTCAGAGCTTAGGTTATAAACCAACCTTACAATATCATGAAATTAAAATCTGGCCTTGGAGAGGGGTCCCACCAGGGGGGCAAGTGGCGATCCCTGGTTGAGCTATCCTCCCACATAAAAAAAATTCGAATTCAACCTTAGGAGTACCTTAGGAGGATATTGGGCAATTTCACCTTCTCAAACCAAGTTGGAGAATCCAGAAGTGACACTTGTCACAGTCCCATTGGGAAAAAACTAAAGAAGATTCCCTGAATGCTGACTAGGCTACCATGTCATTAGCCTGAACCTGTTCTGCAATTTTTTAAAAAATTTGCTTGTTCTAAACGACGATCAACATATTATAACTTCTTCATCCGAACTCGATTTTCGACGAAATGATTTGCGTTGGATTCCTCGCGATGGGCCAGTCGTTGTTGTTTGGGTTTGGTGAAATTCTAAGCACTTTGAATTTTGGACAAAGTTTTTCCCCTAATCCAGATTCCGATCACTCCTTCCAACTGACATGCTTTTGGACCCACAAAAGCTAGTTATCGCAAGAGAGATAAATACACTTTTGTTTGCCAAGTTGTATCATCTTGATTCTACTTGGAAAAATAACCATGACAACCAATTGGGTTCACTGACATGCCTTGCCTTGCAAATGGCTTGGCTCCTCAACCAATGTTCTCCTTTTGTTGCTAACCCAATCCAACACTTGTTGGTTACTTGCTGACTGATATAACACTTTTCTATACCAAATCGATTCCTCAGTTCTTGGAAAACTAACTGATTGCCTTCCCACTGAGAATCATGTTCCTCCTTTGCACAAACATGCATTTGATGCAAGCTTCTCCTTGGAAACCACCTTTCCAACTTAAGCCCATTTGAGTGATCTTCAACAATGAGTTCCAACATAAGTAATAACAAAAAAATAAATGACCATTATTTTACCTCCACGGTTCCAAATTCCACATATAGAAAAATGCATTCACCATCTCCTTCTCTTCTTGGCGTCAACACATAAAATGGTCTACAGTGGCTATAATTTTTTTTTGACATCTTGTCACAAACAAAAACATCAATCTGAAAAACACATCAGGCAAGAAACATAACTTGACGAGATATCCTCTTTCTCCTTCAAAGAAAAAAACTTCACATCATGTGAACATCTCCATTTACTCTTACATCTTGGTGTCAAAATTCATAAACCAAACACAAGTCGAAAAAACATGCCTCTTCAAATGAATGACTCTCAAGTCAAGCATAAGCATGTAATAATTTGACTATTCTTTTCCCAAAACAAAATGAATTTCAGATTTCATGAAACACTTCATCAACATCTCCTTTTCATTGTTGGAGACAAAATCAACTCTTCCAAGCCGATATGATATGCATGTAACACACAATTGACCAACACAAGCTGACACTCATGCATTTGCAAATGATCAACACTCTCAAGTTGACAACATACAAGTTAAACAAAGCAATCGACCAACACAAGCCAATTACTCATGCATGTTCAAGCATAATGAACTCATCAAAATTCCACTGTTCATACACATAGATTATCATTCATGTATAAAATTCTTCAATTCTCTCACAAGTACAATCATAAGTACAAGAACCCCATTCATATGTACATGTACTTAAAGAGCTGAAATGAAAAAAAATTTCTGCAATAAAGTAAGTCAACATACCTCACTTTCAATCATCTTCTTGGCGTAAACATGCAACATGCATTCCATTGGCAAAGAAATGCATCAACATCAAAAGACATGCAAAGCCTTAATTGGATAAGAAATCTAAATATCTCTTACAAAACCATTTCAATGGTGCTTTTTTTCAACTGCACATCATCATCATGTGAATCATCTTGACCCACATCAATTATGTAATATTCTTTTCCATTCTTTCCATTCTCTTTCTCCACCTTCTTCAAATGTCGTGGATGACTTGTTGGTTACAAATTCCAACACTTTTCTACAATATGACCTTGCTTATGGCAATGAGTGTAAAACAATTGCATATTCTTTTCAAAATGGTTTGCTTTGTCTAATGGACCTTTGGCTTCCCGCCTCCTTTGATTTAAAAGTTTCCTGTGCATGGTTGTCTTCTTCCAACATCTTGAAACATTATGGTTATCCAAACCACAAAAGGAACATGAAAATTTTATCCAAATCTTATGTGAGAATTTTCCATATTTATCATAATCAAAAGAAACTTGAATAAAAGCATATTTATACCTTGAACTTTCACCTTTGTCGCCTTCTTGAGGAGATGAATTTGATGAGGTAGTGGCTTTCTTCGAAATACCAGCAATGCATTCAAAAAATTTAGAGCTTTCAACATCCTCTTGTTCACCATTCTCATTAGCTACATGCTTATGAGCACCTTCTTGAAAAGTGGGTGTAAAACTTGTGCATTCCTCATGAACACAATCTTCACAAGCTTGAGGTAATGAACATGAAATGAATTCCTTCTTGGAATGCCTTCACGTGTATCCTTTTCTTTAGAGCTTTCTCCATCATGTTGTCCATAACCAAGACCCAAATACTTAGGCCTTTCCTCAACAATAATTGGCTCAATTATGCCTTGTGCATGTTTTCCCAATAATTTACCCTAATAGCCCATCTTCATCAATAATTTGGACCCTATTCCTCTAGTGTGTCTTTCAAAAGCACCTACACATTCATTTTGAGAGGAAATTGAAGATAAAATTGAATTGCACACCTCTTTTTCATGCAAATACATGGCTAAGGCTTCCTTGGCATCATGGAGTTGAGTCTCCATCTCATGCATATTTTTAAGGTTATGATTTGCAATATGGAGCTGAGTCTCCATCTCATTCATCTTTTAAAGAAGCTCTTGCTTCTCCTCCTTCATGGAAATCAACTTCTCTTGAATTTGAATACTCTCCCTCTTATCTTCAGACTGCTCTTGCATCTTATCAATCATGATGTATAGCTTTTGCAACATCTATTTATCAAAGAGTTTTGCTAAGAAAGATTGATTAGAAACATTTCTTAATGAAGTTTCCATCACACCTGCAATGCATACAAATCTTATTTGCTATGATTTGAGACTTTAGTTCTCAATTTTGATCTTCTCCTTCACACATAAACTTGCACACAATTAAATTATCCTTGCACAAATTCAAAAGCTAATTCTTCTAGCTATCCTTGGCTAAAATGAGCTAAGATTTTGCTATGATACCAACTTGATCTGAATATGGGAAAAGTAGTTATTTCTATGCTAGCTCCCTCATTAGTATTAAAAATGTGCTTTTAGGATCGTCTCAAGTTAACCATTTATGAAGGGGTTTATATGTCAAGTTTTATGTGTCTTTGATGATCAAATAATGAGTTAATTAAATTTTTAAAACTCATGTAAAAAAAATGAAATACAAATAAATAAATCACATCATACACATAACAGAATGGATGATAATGGAGTTCACCCCTCCTAGGCTACATCTCCATGGACCTGCTTAAACTAGTTAGGCCCTCTTAGGATTAAGAGTAAAATGTTTGATTAGATGTAGCTGTAGTGCTCCAATCGATTTTTATTCTACTCCATTGGCTTTGGAACACCCAAAAACCCCAAAAATGACAATTTAATCTTTGAAATTGGATTCCATCTGATTTAGGCTTGACCTCCCATCCTCGTGGCCATTGGCTTGTTTAATCTCCAAAGTGACAAAAAACACTTTTAGAAGTGATCCAACGCCTCTGAAAACTATACCACTATTTTTAGAGAATCAAATATATCTAAAAATGACTATTCATGCACTCCACTTGGCCTTCAGCTGATATAGGCTTGGCCTTCCCTGTTGGTGCCCCTAGGATTCAAAATTATTCAAGCTGACAAAAACCTCTGTATAATTTCTCATCTGCCTCTGCAAGCCTCTGTAAGCTAAACTGCCTCTAAAACTAGAGAGGACTCCAGTTAGCATCGCCAAACTGGCAGGTCTGCCAAAAATGGAGGAAACCACCGAATTAACCACCAACTTAAAATGAGGATTAATTAAATGTTAACTGCGTATTAGAGGAATAATATGCACACTAAGCATAATTAACTTGGGCGCTTGTGGGAAGGTCACATACCGCAGTCTCATGGGAGGAGGGTTGGCCCGTAGGGCTGGCCCCCACATTCCCGTAGTCAGATCCGCAATACAAAATTAAATACAATTTCATGGCAACCCTTTACAAGTTTTGCTCGCGTGGTTTGTTGGTGAAGGCACTGAGATAGGAGGGGGAGGTCACGGGTTCGATCCGCCCTCTGCCCATCTGTTGAGGAGGTAAATCCCCTCTGCGGACAGAGGCGATCCCTACTAGCCCAGCAGGGGTCTAGCAACAAACAAACAATGCTATGACGCAAGCTCCTAGTTACGAATGAAAGATTTGGGATAAGAGCCTACCTGGATTCCAATGCTAGATCCGAAGAAGAAGATGTCCCCGTCCTTCAGCCCTGGCAGATCACAATCCTTCCACGATCTCCGTGGATGAACACCTGCACGCAGAAGAAACGAACAGATACATGCATAGGAACCAACATACGTAACTAAACATCGGTCAGAAAAGATATTACTCGCATTAACATGATAGAAAAAGGAGTGGAACCATAATCATAGTCATCTATTAAAGTGATAAACGAATAGAAGTCACAACCAAGTTCTGACGTCGCGGCTTCCTTCGAACGGGTCTCCGGTTGTCCACGTCTCGCAAAGCTCGCCAAGGAAAGGGAAACCTCTCCAGAGTCTCGTAACAATGGTCTCCTCGCTTGAATGGGCCTTAAGGGAAAGAAGGGATTGTTTACAGCACAAAGGCACTTGGGAATAGGGAGATGCAAAGCTTCAGCACTTCAAGACTAGCTTGCCATGGATCTGAGCAGGCTTTTATAGATGGGGAAGGAGAGAGTTGGGATCCCTATTATTATGGGATTGGCCCTATCAACAAGGAAGGTTCCATGGGAGGTGGCAAAACCAATTCCCTTCCATAGAACTCCCGCAGCCAAACCTCCCAACTCAAGATAGGCAGTGGTTGTGAGTTTGTTTGAACTCAACTTCCACCATCCATATTTAAAAAACAGTCCCTAAAATGGGTGGCGCGATTGCTGCTCTATGACAGAGCGCCAAGTGGCGCGACCTCTTTACAGGATTTCCCTGATTGGCGCGAGCACTGAACTGTCTACCCGCGCCAATGCAAAAAGAGCTGTTTTTCATGGATTTTGCAAGGAGATATCTCAAGGGGAAATGAAGCTCATGCTCAGAGGGATGCATTGATGATGTTTTCAAGGCATGACAGTGTTCACAGGTCACGGAATGGATCCTCCATTGTGCGGGACGGGGAATGGTAAGGACGGTGACAAATTACTGTGTAACAGATGCCCCCTAAAGTATGAGGCCCGAGAGTGAGAGGGGTGAAATGCTTTACGAGGACATGTCCAACTGAAGGCCCGCCGTCGGAAAACCTGCGCAGAAAGATACAACTGATATCTCAAGTACATGATGTATATATATGGTATGGACGCAGCCATCCGAACAGAGTATGCTATAATACGGATCCAGGGTATGGGCGCAGCCATCCAACTAAGATTAAATAAATAGACTCAGGTATGGTCGCAGCCATCCAATCAGTGAGTCATGTACACAATGATAATAATCCACAATCGCAGCTTGGATTACAACAGACACAATCCAGGGTCTTGCTCTCCATCTCGACCCAAACAAGTACAAGTTCGAGCATGTGAATGTGTGAGCTGATGTCGAACATGCAAGAACATCGTCTGATTACCAGCCAATGATGAAAGCCGTTAACAGACGCGAGAGAAACCACCAATAATGACAATGGTCCTTAAGGTACTACAGGTACAATCTACGGCGTGCGAATAAATGAGCTGACGTCGAACACCCGCAGAATCATTCGATCGGAGGTCAATGATGTAAACCTCTCGTCGAATGCGACGAACCTGCCATTGAGGCATGCAGGCTCCAAGGTACCATCAGGAGCCTCTAGACCAACTTCCTGGATAATGAGTTGAAGTCGACAGGAAGTGACCTTGATCGACGGTGGGCCATAATGACTCCCACATCATCGACACGAGACAGAGGAACATAATGTTTTGTTGAGAAACAGAGGAAGGTTGATATTTGCAGAGGTCAACTTCTCTTGAACATATGAACGGCACGACAATGGACTTGGCAGTATTTGACATCAACGGATCAAAGGTCATGGCGACGAGGCAGTGAACAGATGAGAGGTCAAAAGAGATTACCCAAACCCATGGAAGCAAAGTGAAACAACGAGATGAGATGTCCCCAACCCGACACGAATGCAGACAATTGCCATGTTCAAGAGCGACATACTGCCGACGATAACGACGATGGTTCCATTTTTTCCCCCACCATTTCTGGCGAGTACCCCAATTATTTTTGATGACAAGCTTGAAGGGGATATCATATGCTTGTAATATAAGTCCGCCCTTCGGGCGAATCCATCCTAGTGCATTTAACGAGTCCTAGGAAGGAGAAACTCGGAGAACGTCATTGCGACGGAATCCAATGTCATCAGGGTTTAACGAGTCTGACAAAGGAAGAACTCGGCGTCTTTTCATGTTTTAGAGAGTTTGAAAAGACAGCGGAAAAGAAAACTCCACAAGTCCCTTTTCGTAAATAGTTCCCCAGATCCGAAAAGGTAGAAAACAATATCCGGGAAAACCTCCTAGTCGCGATAGGCTAGGGTATTCCTTTTTCGTAATCGATCCAGCCCAGCCCGAAAAAGGGTTAAACTTATACTGGGTGAATGTCGATTCGCATCCATTTTAACGAGATCGAAACGACAAGGGCCTCGGCGATCTTTTCATATTTAGAGAGTCAAAAAAGAGCTGAAAGATGACTCCAGTGTGACTTTTTCGTGTATTTACCGAGTCCGAAAAAGTATAAAATACAACTCGTTTCCACCTTTTAAGTCGCAAAAACCTGCCGCTGCACATACCCAACAAGCGTAAAATCCATTTTCGACATAATACACGCAAATATTTGACAAAAAATAACTTTTAAAGCTCATTTAACGTCGAAAAGTTATAAATATGTCTAATGGTGAAAAATAAAATTACTTTTTACTATTTACCTTGTGGAGAGCAACAGTGGTCCATTTGGAGCAGAATCTTCTGACGGTGATTGTGACCAACCCAGGCAACCATTCAGCGTCTCGTCTGTGACAGGTAAGAGGCGCTCCTTTTCTCTTTCTTTTCATGCATTTTTTAATGATTTCCTTTTAGAAATCAGCTCTGTAAGGGCACTTTTGAAATTTTAGGTCCGGGCCAAGTGGCGCGGGTATCGGGCACGGACCCGCGCCACTGAGCTCTCTTTACCAAAGGGCCCGCGCCACATGGCGCGACTGTCAGCAAAACAGTCGCGTCAGCGGCGGAACCCAAATTTCCGCCTAAAAATCTACTATTTATGCCAAATTTCTTGAATTTTGAAACTCACAAAGGATCTAATCAGGGGTTTTGGACTATGTGAATGCAGATAAACAGTCAGAATGGCAATCGAATGGAAGGAACGAGAACACGGAGATGAGGACGAAGAGGCCATGCAAAACCAAGCATGTATGAATGCTCTGAGAGACTGTGGCTTAAAAAAGTTCTTCCTCACGCCATGCTTACGAGCTCAGCCTGAGCTCCTCCAATATCTGATCAACCTCCGGGATGAAAATGACCAAGTATTCAGAATACGAGACCAGGTGTTGGAATTGGAGGTCACTGACATTTATTTCGTTACTGGATTATCCCGCAGGGGTCCAATCCCTGTACTGACTAGGAGCAGACCATCAGGGGAAAAGATGGAAGAAGTAATGGCGCGGGTGTGCCGTGGGGCACAAACAGGAACAGGGAGTAAGAAGGTATACATCTCAACCATCCCCGATCTAGCACTGAGAGTTGTACTCCACACCATTACGCGGGCTGCTGGATCGCAGGCACCGCACGAGGCTACAAAGACTCAACTCTTACTGGCCTCAGAATGCGTGGGTCCCCGACTGTATGATTGGGCAACAGCCGTCACGATCAACATGAAAAGGTAGCTCACAAAGTGCAAACAGGGCAAACTAAAGCAGTTTGGGTATGGTTCCATCTTGGTATCGTTCATTCTGGAACGCATACCAACCTTCCAGGGCCAAGAGGCCCCTGTGGCGAGTCCGGCACCACGAGAGCCGAGAATGGCTCGCTGGGCAGCATTGATGCCCAGATCTGGAGGCGGGCAACAGATGTCCTGGAAGCCCGAGTTCTTTAGGTGGCTACGGCGCCAACTTATCGTTGTGGAAGATTGGCCCTATTCGGGAACTGACTTTACAGGGGACCCAGATCTCCCGCTACCAGAAGGAGACGACTGGGATGAAGAGCTGGGTAAGACCTCATATTTTTGGTTTTATGTTTATATGTTTTTTTGTTAATACACACTTGTCTAAACACAATTATATATGCATGCAGATGTAGGACCTGAGAGACCAGCCGGGATGTCTCCTATCTCCCGGAGGACACAACTCGCCCCTGAGATCCAGGGGGAAGGCACCGGAGGAGAGGCACTGGTCCAGAACCTCGAGGGGATTGCCCATGGGATCCCAGACTATGCCCGGCTGTCAGACGTACCGATGGAGTACCGGCGCCATACGGTGGGAGTTCCAAACCGGCTCCACCGAATCCTGAGGCGGCTAGTGCGTGCAGTGACGTGCTATCATGAGCACCATGCGGATTAGTCTCTAGGATTTAGCTACACCTATTTTTGAGAGACACAGTGTCTCAGGATGTATTAAGACAATTATGTATATTTTTGAGTTTTATGTGACACACTCTATGTAAACATTTCGATATCTATATATATGCATATCTATTTCTGGATGAGTCTTCTTTACATGTGATGATGATTTATAAATTGCGCAAATGCCTGTCTAACACCAAATTTGCTACTGCATCTGTTAATGTATTCAAATGTCTGGGTATATGATGATATGTAATGTATTCAAAATTCCTTTCCAGTAATCGAATACGCAAATACAATCGTAGAATGGACGGGTTTCTTACCGAATAGTGCCCGTTCAGCTGCAACACTACAAGCTGTGAATCTAGGTACACGAGCAATTCACGGATACCAAGGTTTACTGCCTCGGTTAATAATTCCAACACGGCACTATATTCCGCGATATTGTTCGTGGTACGTCCTAAACACACACCTTGCAGGTCGATCAACTCACCAGCAGGATCGTAGATTACCCAGGCTGCAGAAGACAGATTCCTGGTACTGCGGGAGGCACCGTCCGTGAAACCAACAAATGGATGAAAAGACATCTGCACAACCAGGAAGACCCGATCAGCAGAAAGATGTTTACAAAGCACACCACACCATGCACACAAATGACAATCACACACCTATGTACACACAAGACGGGCATGCCCCCCGGCATGATGTCTCAATTCGAGGTGCATGCCCCCCAAGCTTCAGTCTATAGCAAATAGAGTGAAGGTTGAAAACAAAAGAGATTTTGAACTAAATCTATCAAAACTCGAATTGGACATGCTCATGTTTCATTGTTTTAACGAGGTTGACACACTTAAAGGAACCGTCCTCGTTGCATCGTGCTTCTTTATTCGAAAAGCTCGGTACAGACTTGAATCTCCCTAGGAGAACAAGTCACACCCACATAAATGTTCTCAACAATCCCTGGTTTAACAGAGATGTTGATAAGAACTGTTTGAGTAATGTTACTCAGATTACCCTCCGAAAAGACCTCGTGCGTCAAGATCGGTGTTTGAAGAGGAGGGGAAGGAACCTGAGTAGCATAGCGCTCGAGACAGTCAGTCATTGCCCCCAAGCTAGGCATAAACGAGGAACGATGATGTCCATCGCCCCAGGGTAGCTCCTCGAGAGACATAGTTTCGATGATAGCCTCATCTGAGGGGAAAGTTTCTCTAAGAGGATCAGGCGAATCAGCCTGACCAAGCCAGGGGAATTGTGAGTAGACGTCAAGAGCCATGCTCATCGGAGCATGCTGAGGAGGTGGAGGATCCGATGCGGCAACAATCTCACAGTAGCTAATCTCTACTGGCGTTAAAGGCATGGATTCTCCAAACTCATATACCTGCTCAGGTAAAGGAATAAGCCAGGGGTCATCAGTCCTGGACAACATGTTGACTTGAGCGGTATTCGGTGGCGGCGCGGGGAATATACCCATGAGAACAGGGTCTTTGAAAAGACCAGGTCCTATTCTGTCTGGGGGATTCGAAATTTGATCCACATACGCCACGTTGTTCTCAGAGCTAGAGGTAAAAAATGACAACTGGTCTACCGTGACAATCTTGCCCTCGTGAGGGAACTTGATGAATCGAAAGACAGTAGACGGCACGCAGAGCATGGCAGGGGTCCAGCTGCGGCCAAGAAGTATATTGTAGTTGAGTTTAGCGTCAACTACTTCTACTTCCACGTTGACAGTTTTCCCTGTAATGTAATTGCCAGACTCTCGAGAACTCCCAGGGGTTTAGATTCCCGACCATCAAATGCCTCAAGGGAATTGGGAGATGACGATAAGGTTGGAGAGCCGATGGCTTTCCAACAAGCGGAGGACATAACACAAGTAGATGCACCCTCATCTACGACGGCTCTGTGAACGTTCAGACCGTTAATCCCGACTTGAATAACCAAAGCGATTTGATGTGGAAGCCGAGGAGTAAAATTCTCCAGATCAAAGGTGAGAAGGCTCGAGTCGGCGGGATCAATACCACCGATGGCAGACAGTAAAGCCTTCCGTTGTGAAGGACAACTCTGAAGAACCTCAAGTGCAGACATCGCACATGGCGCCTGTGCCAGATCCTCAACAATACTGTAATGTTGAGCGGCACGAGCATTTGGATTATAAGAGGATCTCCGAAGAACACCCTTGGGAGGTGGCTTCACAACGGGTTCGAGAGTCGGCTTCTCAATTTCCAATGAACCAGAAGCAGATGCGGGAGGCGGTCCATCCGCCACTGCCTTCCCGGGTGCCTGCTGCTGATTATTGTAATCCTTGGACCTCGTAGCGATGGTGATAGGTGCATTAGTCTTCATCATGAAAACTTGAGACCCAAACGGTGCAGATGATGAACCTTGTTCGACCATCTGGGTCTGCTGAGATGGAAATGGCTCTTTTAAAACAGCTGGAGTTCCCTTTGAGCCTTTAAGAAGTTGACTGATTTCGGATCGTCGTGGACAATCCTTAGTGTAATGGTCACCTTCACAGATGAGGCAGGGGAATTTCGGCTTACGTTGGGAGCCATCCTCAGTTCGAGTTTTAGATTCCGGTTTCGGGGCATCAGATTTTGATTTGCCTTTGCCCTTCTTCTTCCCCTTGGAGGATTTGCCTGCGGGATTGGCCTGAACAACATTTACCTCCGCGGATTTACCAGAATCGGATGAGGCGGGATTAGCAGAGGTATTGTTGGAAGAATTAACCTTCTGCTTCCCATTCGAAGACTTCTTCGAATTTTGAGAGACGGAACCAATGACGCCATCCACCGTAGGGGTAGGTGGGGTCTTTTTAGCTCCGGGCCGTGGAGCATCAGGCAGGATGTCATAAAGCGTGCCAGATTGTGAGTAAACAAGATCCAGATACTGGGCACGCGCGATGGCTTGTTCCTCCGTCACACAGGCTCCCATCGCGATATCCTGAGCGATTTTATTCACAAAGGAGGTTGTGAACCAGTGAGTCAAAATCTGATCAGGTATGTGAAACTTGATCAGTCGACGACGGCGCCGCCACTCATGGATGTGATCCGAGATGTGAGTGGCTGAGTCCTGCTTTAGGGAAGACAGGAGGTGCGTCCCAGTCTCATACCGGACTGGTAACTGGAAATGTGTGAGGAAAGCCATAGCTAACGAGTTGAAATCCTGAAAAATACCACGGGATAGCTCTATGTACCACTTAGCAGCAGCTCCTGTTAAAGTACGCTGGAAAAGACGCAGACGAACCGAATCGTCAGTCCAAGAGTTAGACAAACACCAGAGGTGATACGTCATTACATGCGCCTGGGGGTCTTCGCCAGATTTGCCCTCAAACTTGGGACAATCTCCTGGTATCTTGGTTGGAACCGGAGGCCAATATGGATTATGAGAAATCGGATCATTGGTCAACTTTGAAACGTCCGGCAGGTCCAAGGTAGCCAGGAATGGCAATGGAGGGTTAATTCCCATGCCAGTCCCAGAATAAGGTCCGGTACCCATGCTCCACGATGGTTGTGAATATCCCTGCCCCCATGGGTTCTGTCCCGTAGGATTCTGACCGTGAGGGGCATAATTCGTATAGCCAGACTGATTTGGATTCTGGTAACCATTGTGTGGGGCTTGATAACCAGGGTTCGGGCCCTGATTAGGCGTTTTCCCCGTATAAGCAGCATTTGGATTTGGCTGCTGAGCATAGTTAGAGCCGGGTGGAGGAGGTTGATACTGAGAGCCTCCAGAGTGGTTATAGTTCGGTTGAGACTGACCATGAGGATAATAACCACTCTGAGGATGAGTAGACTGCTGATAAGTGGAACCCTGCGGAGCTTGGTACGTAGGGCGCAGCTGTTGATTTGGCCTGGCGGCATTGAATGAACGAGTTTGTTGAGCGAGTGAACGGAATGGGAGGATTGCCTTTGAATGAACGAAGGGTTGACCGGTGGGGGGGCGTACACGAATGAACGGGTTGGCCGGATAGACGGGCGCGTGGTTGCCTTGGTGGCTTGGTTGTAAGTGAGCCCAGGTTGCACCGAATAAGCCGGTTGGCCTGGAGGCGGGACACCAGGTTGTACCGGATGACCCGGTTGGCCTGGTGGTGGAACAGGACCAGGTGCTTGCTGGAAACCAGTTTGACCTGAAGCAGAACCATAAAGTGGTCCTGGCTGATATGCAACGTTAGAGACAACAGGATATTGCGGTTGCATCGGTAAAGAAGGCTGGATTTGCCCCCCAGGACCATAGGCCGGTCCCTGTTGATACCCCGGCTGAGGCTGAGCAGGTTGACCAGCAGGGTTATAATAAGGTCCTTGCGGATTATAGAATGGCCCTTGCTGGCCCGCAGAGTAGCCTTGATTGGGCTGTCCCTGCGGGTCGTACTGATAGCCAGGTTGGCCTGCAGGTTGGCCTTGAAAAGGCTGTGCCTGCAGGTTCTGAGCCTGGTTGTACGGTAAACCTTGAGCATACAGATAAGCCTCATGAGCAGGAAGACGCAAAATGTCCCCATGCTCATCAAGCTGACCCGGGAAACCATACACGGGAGTGCCGTCCTGTGCATAGTGCGAAAAGAAAGATCGGTAAGGATCTTGGGGGATTTGTCCAGCCCCGGCGTTCGGCTGTTGCAAAATCAACCGATACTCCTCCGGAGAAATATTCTCCGGTATAGCAGTAGCTAGATAAATGTCTTCCGGGAGTTGGCCCAGCCCTGGTGGCTGAGATAACAGCAGAAGAGGCAGCTACACAAACAGTGGGCCGCACGGGAACAGAAGTGACGGGCGTCGAAGGAGACACCCCGGGTGTAGTGGCAGTTGGCCTCGAAGCAGGAGATGATATTCCCATAGAGGCAGCAGCTGAAATAATCTGACCCAGAGATCTGTATCCCTGTGGCAAAGAAGGACCAGCTGACGATGTGGTAGCCGGCTCAGACTCGTCTCCCTCAAACAATCTACGAGGGATGCGCTGGTAGTCATCAGACCCGGGAATTTCCTCACGAGAATTACTCATGGTTGATCCTGCTGTTAAATCACGCAGAAGACGGCGAGGACTAGGAGGAAAAACAGCAGCAATAAACGGTGAACCCGATGTAAGAGAAAGGAAATCAGCTCCTAATCTCAATTCAGACATAGGGTCCGAAAAGGGCCAGTTGAACTCAACTGGTTCTCCAAAGGGTTGCTCGGCGAGGACCGGTCCCCCGCCAGGGAACTCAGAGACAACAGGCTGCTGTGGTCCAACAGAAGGCTCAGAAGCCTCTGAAGAATCGTCCGTGTAAGGACTACCAGTAGACGAAACCGAGGGTTCCGCCACTGTGACAAAAGACTAGAAGAAGAGAGCACACACACACACGGGCTGAAAACGAGTTAAGACACACGATCAAACAGTCACAAGCAATATCTAAACGGGTGTGTTATCGTGGGAGATTGATTTTACCACATTGGAAAATAAACAAATTCTACCGTTTCATGTTTTAAGAGTCGAGAAACGATAAAAAGATGACTCTATCTCTTTTAGAGTTGATACAAGCGTGAAAGGACAAGCGCTTGACGGTCTTTTCAAGTTTAGGGAGTCAGAAAAGACCAAATGACTGCTCAGGAAAAACTAGGCACAAAGGGTGTACCAAATATCCGTGAACCGCAATATACACCTTGGTTTGAAAAATGAAACAGAAATCGACCAAGGACTTTCCGTACGTGCAGGTAGTCTCCCCGAATGCTGTGTTCGGTGTATCACGGGTATAGGGCGGCAGTGCCTTTGCGGATGTAAAGGATTGAAAAAACCATAGTCTCCCTTGACATACGCGACGCACGGAGCGCAAGTCCGTACTAGTGCTGTCTAAAGCCAATAGGCGAACGACAGCTGCTAGGTTTAACGACGCCGGAACACGCCTCTAGCCTAGACCTTCTAAATATGTTGCGTTAAGTTCCAATGTTGCCTTAGGTTAATTGAATGAATTTTACAGTTGATCTTCAATTAAGTTTCAATTTCCAGCCCTTATCGTATGTAGTGTCTCCTAAATGCAAGCTATATGCCACGATGCAACATTTCGTTCGATGAAAACTAGTTAAATGAGAGTTGAGAGCTTTTATACATACGAAATGAACGGAATACAAACAAGAATGTCTCTAATGCAACTAATGCAATTGCACACTTTTCATCCAAACACTAATCACTAGCAATATGGAAAAGATCACAATTTGCACTAATTTAACAAAAGCAAAAGAGATTATATATATATATATATATATATATTTTTTTTAATTTTCAATGTTTAATGGCTAATGTGCACTGAAAACAAAAGGAACAATTTGAGAAATGATATCTAAGAGAGCGAAGCAAACAACATTCACTCAACAAAGCAAGCAACCAAATCTCTAAATCGACCCAAAGTCCCTCAAAGCAAAGAAAGACTTGAAAACTTCCGATGGACCGTGTGATCTAGGTCCAAAGCAAGACAAACGAATTCTGAATGAAGGAATGAACAATCACTCAAAAAACGCAACGAAACAATCAAAGACTGTTAAGAGGGCGTGGAGAATCAATCAACAAGTTGACAGGACAATCAAGACACCAAAACTCCCAAGGAGGGCTCGATACACTAAGCCACTAGATGCCCTAGGGCGCAAAATGTGAAATCGGTAGATAGAGGCAAACAACCAAAGGATAGAGGTGAATTCCAGTCAAACAAGATCAAGTAAAGTCGACAAATGAAATCAAGAAGGAACGCATCGGTCAAGTCCGTAAAGCTAAAAATGAAGAAACTCAAAAACGTCACGGTGGTGGCGATCAGGCTTTGAACCGCGCTGGGCTGCTACACGAGAGATTTGCACAAAAGCAACAAGTGCCGGTGGCGCACCAGCTGGGTTAAAACCGCGCCAACAGTTCTTCCAACAAAATTAAAAACAAGCTATTCTTTGGTGCTGCACTAACAGTAGTTGAAAAACCAAGAAGCAAAGAAAGGGCAATCCAACCCAGAAGGTTCATCAAGCAAGGAGAAACAATCAAAGCGAACCAATCATAAACGGGACAAGGAAAACCGGAAGATCCCCAGCGGAGTCGCCAATTTGTTGAGGAGGTAAATCCCCTCTGCGGACAGAGGCGATCCCTACTAGCCCAGCAGGGGTCTAGCAACAAACAAACAATGCTATGACGCAAGCTCCTAGTTATGAATGAAAGATTTGGGATAGAAACCTACCTGGATTCCAGCGCTCGATCTGAAGAAGAGATGTCCCCGTCCTTCAATCCTGGCAGATCACAATCCTTCCACGATCTCCGTGGATGAACACCTGCACACAGAAGAGACGAACAGATACATGCATAAGAACCAGCATACGTAACTAAACATCGGTTAGAAAAGACATTACTCACATTAACATAATGGAAAAAGGAGTGGAACCATAATCATAGTCATCTATTAAAATGATAAACGAATAGAAGTTACAACCAAGTTCTGATGTCGCAGCTTCCTTCGAACGGGTCTCCGGTCGTCCACGTCTCGCAAAGCTCGCCAAGGGAAAGGGAAACCTCTCCTGAGTCTCGTAACAATGGTCTCCTCGCTTGAATGGGCCTTAAGGGAAAGAAGGGATTCTTTACAACACAAAGGCACTTGGGAATAGGGAGATGCAAAGCTTCCGCACTTCAAGACTAGCTTGCCATGGATCTGAGCAAGCTTTTATAGATGGGGAAGGAGGGAGTTGGGATCCCTATTATTATGGGATTGGCCCTATCAACAAGGAAGGTTCCATGGGAGGTGGCAAAACCAATTCCCTTCCATAGAACTCCCGCAGCCAAGCCTCCCAACTTAAGATAGGCAGTGGTTTGTGAGTTTGTTTGAACTCAACTTCCGCCATCCATATTTAAAAAACAGTCCCTAAAATGGGTGGCGCGATTGCTGCTCTATGACAGAGCGCCAAGTGGCGCGACCTCTTTACAGGATTTCCCTGATTGGCGCGAGCACTGAACTTTCTACCCGCGCCAATGCAAAAAGAGCTGTTTTTCATGGATTTTGCAAGGAGATATCTCAAGGGGAAATGAAGCTCATACTCAGAGGGATGCATTGATGATGTTTTCAAGGCATGACAGTGTTCACAGGTCACGGAATGGATCCTCCATTGTGCGGGACGGGGAATGGTAAGGACGGTGACAAATTACTGTGTAACACCATCCTATATACGTTTTGGCCAACCATTGTAATATGCGCACATAACTTAACCCAAGGTTTAATAATAATGTACCATTGGAATTTCATGTCCATAACATAAGGTTTAAATCATATGTTTAATAAAATTTCCACCATATGAAATTTGATGAAAATATATATGCCCACCAATGTTCAGACCTTAGGTTATAAACCAACATTGCAATATCATGAAATTCGAATCTAGCCTTGGAGAGGGGGTCCACCAGGGGGGCCATGTGGCGGTCCTTGGTTGGGTTGTTCTCCCACAAAAAAAAAATTGGAATTCAACCTTAGGAGGATATTGGGCAATTTTACCTTCTCAAACTAGTCTAGTGAATCTAGTAGTGACATGTGTCACAATTCAATTGGGAAAAAACTGTAGAAGATTCCTTGAATGCTGACTGTGCTGCCATGTCATCAGCCTGTACCTGTTCTACAATTTTTTTAAAATTTTTTCTTGTTCTGAACGGTGATCAATAGACTATAAATTCTTCATCCAAACATGTTTTTTGACGAAACGAGCTGTGTTGGATTCCTGGCGACGAGCCGATCACTGTCATTATAGTTTGGTGTAATTATGAGCACTTGGAATTTTAGACAATTTTTTCCCCTAATCTAGATTCCAATCAACTATGGCCACACCTCAATATCATCTATAGGATATAACAAGGGGTAGATAGTATTATCTACAGTAAGCATCATCTTTCTTTGACCACTAGAATTCCACAAATGCTTGACACTAGTTGAACTAATTGAAAAAAAAAATGTACTGCATATAAGGTTCAATCTTAGCTTAGTGCATTATGCATTCAAATGCAACCACTTAAATCCTCACATCAGAACAATTTTCACCTCCAAAGAGTTCATCCCCTACACGACTATTATGTATATTGAATTCACCCCATCCAAGTATCAATTGAAGCATCCTCACAAACAATTTTTTTCAGACTCTTCCTATTGCAGTTGGATTCCATCACTCACACACATCAAGAGGAACTGGAATGTGTCCATATGGTTTCCCAAGCTTCTATCTAGGCCAACGAAACTCCCAATGACAACTATTTTTCAATTATTTATTTATTTATTTTTATCACAATCGATTTCTCTCTCATAAACCATTACCAACAATATCATAAATGTTTGAATATAAAAATAACAACAATTATATCTAAAACCATTCCCACCATATCATGTCTTAGGGTTTTTCCATGAGGGAGTCAAGCTTAGTCCTACTCTGATACCAAATTAAAATTATATAAGCATAGTTATATTAATCAAATAAATTTTCAACACAAATATAAATATATGAATGTTTTATCGAGACAAAAAAAAATAGTTGATCACATAATTTATTAGTTGAGAAATTCAACTCACCGATATAGAGAGCTAGATAATTTTACACTGATATATCAACTTAATGTTGGAGATGGGATCCTCATGAAGTAAGCAGTAGATAAATACTTCACAGATCGAGGAGCAGAGCATGTAGCGTAAAGTCTATTTTGAGTCTTAGGGTCTTTGGGGTAGGTCAAAGCCCCTCATTATGTAATTTTATGGGATTATTTTGTGAACGTTGGACTCCACCCATGGTTTTGGACCATGTATTGTAAATGCCAAACCTATATAAGGAGTCTAGATGGAGGTCACAAGTAAGGTTAAATGATAGATCTGATGAGATGAATTTGGATGTAATATTGTTTTGAGTTAGAGTGTGTGTTTTGGGTTAGAGGAAAGGCTCCTATAGCTGTGTGCGCGGAGACCTTAGGAATTCTACAACTATGTGCGCAGGGTGGAATTGAATGTATGCGAAGGATATGATTAATAATGAAAGAACTGTTGGATAGATATTAGTTATATTTATGTGTTTGATTTTAATTACTGCTTATGAATATCTGTGATGAATAAGGGTTCTCATCTGTAAATGAATAGTGTCGTCTTGTTATGGTTGTTTACTTTATTTGATGCATGAATAAGTAAGATCACGTAGTCTGTTAGTAAGTTCAATGGATGTGTTGAAAATTGCCTGTATTATTGATAGATCTAACCTACAAAAATATTTAAAGAAGGGAAATCCCTAAAGCCACAATCCTCTATCCCTATGGATGTAGAAACTTGGCTCTAGCATCCCCCTATATTTCCTCGGGTGAGACTTTGAATTGCACAAGCATGTCGTTGATGAAAGGGCCAGTAATAGTGGGTTTTGTTGGACTACGTAGTAACATTAAAACGGTGTCTAGGCCCCACCAAGCCAACAAATGGTTCCATTGTCGGGACCAGGATCTGATTGAGGGATAGCTGGATGTGGAATCTATCTAGGCAAGAGATTGAAGGTTTGATAAGTAGAAAATAATGTGTGTTTGTTGTGAAAGAAAAAAGAAACCCATGCACATCTATTGAACATTGGTTATAGAATTATATCTATACATATCAGTAGGAGATATTTTTCGCGCCGTTTGCTAGTGAGCTGTACGAGTGGATAACAAGACTAGATTCGCAGATGGGTTAGTTCAATAATAAGCTAATTGTGTGGACCCAAAATTTGATTGAGAAGCTGAAAAATATTGATAACGAGATCACGAGGGTTGTTTATTATTGGATAGATAGTATCTTTGCAGGCTTTATCACTGAGTTCACTATCGAGACTTCAGTGTCTTATAGTGAAGGAGAGCACAAGTTCATCAAAGGCCCTAGAGGTAGGTACCTAAATTCACTGAAGTTCTGGATTAGAATGCTATTGTTTGAAAATGGTATATTACGAATGCACTCAAATTAATGTTTGATGAAATATAACTTGGTGCTACGTGAAGCGGTAAAATATTCAGAATGGATTGGGGTACTTACGTTGAAATTGAATATCGTTCATTCTTTAGGTTTGGATACTAAGAAAGAAACCCCACTACCCCGAGAAGTCTGAGCACTCAGGAGATTCCCAAACCTTCCACCATCACCCCATCCCATCATGTTCCTTCGTCTCCACCTCCACCTCCCCCATTCACCATGGACCAAACCCCAAAGATACCTATATTGAAGGGATCATATGATTTAGAATAGTTTTTGTTTGTTGCAGAAGTGATATCAAATTCGCAGAATATTACATATGAAAATATGAAAAAAGTTCATTTGGTTACAGTGCTACAAGATAGAGAATTTTACTGGTACATGAAATGTGTTATGATGAATGAAAATGGTACATTGAATAAGACGAATATCACATTGAATGTTGAATTCAAGAAACCTAAGTCGCAGTCCTAGTGTATCACATAAATCAAATAAATTAAGCATTTGGCTAATGAGACCATATGGGAGGTAGATGATAGGTTTAAGACACTATTGAGCCAGATTAGCTTCAATATATCGAATAAAAATCATATATAATGGTTAATTGTTGCATTTTTTCCTCATCTCAGATTACCATTGTCACAATAGAATATTTCTACTCAAGCTGAAGCACTCGAGATCACGATGAAGCTTAAAGCTTCGCTAGTAGCTGATACAAACATAGGAGTGCAATAGATTCAAACTCAGTTTTCGAGCTTGCATATGGAGCTCCAAGATCTAAATAAGGGAAAGGAGGTTATATTTGATATAAGGTTGGAAGTCTGGTGCATGAAGTGCAAAGAAGAGAGTCACTATAAAGAGAAGTTCCTTGTGTATTGGGTGCTAGGATGTCGAGTCCATTAAAACCTGGATTGAGTGTTGGGCCAAGTGTAGGGCCCCATGTATGGTGTAGCTTATGAGAAGTTTCAAGAAAAAATTCTAAGGACTATTGTCACCTATTGCAAAAGCTTGTCAGATCACTGAAGTAGTTTTTCTGCAATTTCTACAGTTTTGTGGGACATGATGAGAAACACTGTAAGAGATATGATCCGATGATGTAGAAGAGTCTTGGTGTATATTGAATGCAAGCAGAAGGGCATGAAGCTTCGGGTTCGCTGACTGCACGAGGAGTTTTTTTAGATAGAGGGTGTGGCCGAGGAGGAGGCACATGTCATGGATGGGGGTAAAGCATATGTTACAACTGCAGACAACCAGGACATTTTGCTAGGGATTGTAAGAATCCTACTGCAGCTTCGTGTAAGTATTGTAAAGAATTTGGTCATGAAATTGAAGATTGTCCCATTTTTTAAGCTAAAATGTAGGAGAAGTGCAACTAGCAACAGGCTCATAACATACAAATGATGAGGGTTGAACCCTGCCAAGATGATCCTAGTGTTAACATAGTAATGTGCATTGGTGTGAATACCACATGAAACCACGTGGAAGAAAAGAGGACTGTGATGGAGACATAGGTAAGGAAAGTTGAGGATAATAATGTTGGTTTTAATGTGCAGTGTGAGAAAGATACATTCATGGAAGAAAAGAATACATTTAAGACTCATAAATATTTGACATAAACCGTGCAAAGACAACTATTTCCATTGAAAAATAAGAGTAAGGAGGATACTGAAGTAAAATAAGTTGATCAATCTATCTTAGCATCCTTCTTACAGACATGTATCAAATTACTAAGGGACCATAAGGCTCTAGAAGGGTTGCGGGAGCTAATAGATAATTGTGTTGGCAAGTAAAAGTTGCAACTAGAACAACACAAAGTAAATAAAGTGTACAAGAACAAGAAGAGAACCGGACGGGAGATGAGGTTGACTATGTAGATCAGAGACTATGTGATGGATCAAGTTATTCTAGATATAGGTTTAGGTTGTTGGGATTCAACAAGATGATGAGCTTAGTGAAAAGTAAGCACCTTCACTAAGTGGGGCCCGCAGGCTATTTTTAGGTGTATGTCTATTTTTAGACATGGTGAGCATATTTTATAAGTTGCAGGATGCTATTTGTAGATGGTTGATCAAGTTAGAAAAATAGTTGAAATTCTATTTTTATAATATAGGGTGAAGTCTATTTATAGATCGTCAATCTAAAAATAGATGCATGTCAATTATTATTAGCTCTTAATAATAATCCGACAATAAACATCAACTTATTCTCTTGGAGCACTTTATTGCAGGATACAGATTTGGAAAATCAGTGGGCTGAAGGAATTACGCAATTCCTAGGGTTTATGGTGGCTCATGCATGGAGGAATCAGTTAGAACTGAAGTGGAAAAGTTATGACAGAGTTGGAAGAGTAGTTACAAGAGTTGTTATTTAGTTTAACTCATTTAATGGAGTTAAACTCAGTTGAGCTAGTTGTATTTAGTATAACTGAAAGATACACTAGTGAGAGTTAAGTGAATTAATTAGTTAATTAATTCACAACTACTAACTCACTAACAACTGAATAGAAACAACAGTTAACTACAGTGCATGTCAGTTCCAGTGGAGACCCAGTGGAGAGATAGGTGAAAGGGTGAGATGGACTATCCGTTCTGACTATAGTGATGCATTCAATGCATCAAACACACTGTTACACCATTTTTTGGTCATCTAATCTATTATCATTAGATGGACCCAAGTACATCATGTAAGACCAATTTTACTCCAAGTAAAATTTCTTTCACTATGAAAATAACTTAGTAAATAACCTTTATTAAGTTGTTTGTGGTCTAAACAGAAAACCCCATAAGGAAATATTAAATAAATATATATTTGTTTGATTTTCCTCAAGAAATAATTAGTTAAATAGTAGTTTAATTAATATTTTTGGTTATATTTAACCCAAAACAAAGAAATTAATTAGATAACTCATTATTTATCTATTATTTTCTAAAGAATAATTGTTTAAATCTTATTTAAATAATATTCTTTGTTAAATATGACTAATTCACCTTCTTAAATAATTAAATAAATCTATTATTTATTTGATTATTACTCAACTTGATAACCCTTAAAATGATAAATAAATCATTTATTTATTTATTATTTACAAATAAGGAGATCTCGACTTTAAGTCAAAATCCTTTTCCTCCAACAAATATAATAAAATAATATTCCATGTTGGATTCTGATTTGTTAATATTTTAAATTATGTGCAAATTACATAATAATCTCTAGACTAACTTAATATTTTGTTATAAATACAAGGGTTTTCCCATTCATTTGTCACCTTTTGTTGCCTAAAGATCACTCTGGATCTCAACTCTTGGTCTGGCTATTGATCCATTATCATAGCCATATTTTTCCATTTTTGTTTGGGTTTTCTATACCATCAAGAGAGAGTAATTCTAAATTTGAAGTGCTGAGGACTTAAAAGAACCCATCCCATTGAGGAGAACAGGGAACACCCTCTTTTGTTTTCATCCCAGGTGCCCATTAAGAAAAATTTCATTGGATATATTCTTGTCTTGTCTATTGGATCTATGGAGTAAATCTTATTTTTATACTGTTTAATATCTTCTAATGCATAGTTCTATATTTTTTCAGCATTTGTCTTGATCATATAACTACATGTCTGAAGATATTATCAGTCATTTCTACTGTTAGGGTTGTTTTTTATGCGTAGCTAAAGTGGTCTTTTTTCGTACACCTCAAATCAAGATTCATACTAACAAATGGCAACTCCACTGGGGATCATTACAACTGCTGTCATTTTTCTGATCCTTGCATATCCAGCTGCTTCAAACCCTGGGGTTTCTCTTTAGCCCCTTGTTTTGATTGTTCTTGATGTTGTTTTTAACCCATAAAACCCGAAAACGATAAAAATTCTAACTTCCGTCTGTTTTCGGACCCATTGCGCAGGTGAACGACATCAGCTGCAGTTGAGATGATTTTTTTTTTTAAAGCTTGCCATTGAGAGTGCCGGAAGTGCAGGTCACACTTTTCTGCCCAAAACCTGCGACCTGGACCTCCAGGGTGCACTTTACTACCCAAAAAGTGTGACCTATGCTGAAAACAGGCCAAAAACTACAACCTGGACTTTCTGTAGAGAATTTTATGAAAGTTTTCTGAGTTTTGTTGAGCCTATGTTCAGGGTTGTCTAACCTCTATCTCCGCTCATTTTGGACCTGTACTTTTTATTTTTTTCTCAACTAAGTGGGAAACTAGCCCCCCTAGGGCTTCAGTACCCTCCACTTTTTGTGGAAGAGTGTTTGCTGTTGGAAGTTGTCTGAAATTTTAGAGTCTTTAGCCATTTTTTTAGATCTGATACCTCATCTTTAGATCCACTTCACATCGGCTTGTTATCCATCCAAATCTTCCCATTTAGCTTTGTTTGGGTTTTCCATTACGGGGCACTCCGCTTCCCTCCTAGAGATAGCCTTTCGCCACCTCTTTTTACAACAATTTTCCTCTGATTTGTTGTTGTTTTCTGCACCACTTTCCAGAAAATTTTGTCTTTTAGATCTCTGTCCCTCTTGACCCAAGATCTATTAGCCTTTTTTTTTAGTGTGTTTAGATTATTTTTTTGCTCACCTATAGACTAATTGTTGAGAGACCCGCCTCCTTGGGTTTAGATTATTGCATTGTTAGCTGTTTATTTTCTGTTTTGCAGGCCTATATATTGTCATTTGCAGGTTTATTCACAGCTCTACAAGACATTTTTTCTTTTCTCTACAAACGTTTGGGTTTAAAAATTAAAATTTACACACTTTTACACACACTTCCTAAGTGAAAAAGGGCTTGGTTAACATTTCCAAGCAAAGACTCTAAAACATTGAAATAAATTGATCCTGCACCTCTCTGCCCTTGTTTCGACATTGAAATCGGTTGATCTTGCACCTCCCTGCCCTTGTCGGTCTCTTTTTCCTTGGTACTGTGTGTGTGTCATCATTGCTCAAACCTCCCATGGGCTCTGATTTTCCTCAGGGGGGCCAATACCTCCTGCACATCTTCCCCTCTTGGTAGCACGTATTCAGGGTGCAACATGCCTCCTCTCTTTGCCCAACCTCCTGTATACCACACTGTTACCAAACCTTTTATGTTTGGTACCCCTGATGACTAGATTATCATGATGAAATCCAATCAACCTTCAACTGTAGACATCAATATTCAAACTCGGTCCCATCAGTACAACAAGCCTCCCGCTACGTCTATCCCAAAGCCGCCTCCTTCGATCTCTACAGAGCCTCTTTCGACACCTAATGGCCCCTTGAAGATCCCTCAGCCTAGGGTGGAGGTTCATATCAAGATCCCTAAGGGTTTGCTACACCGAAATGCTACTTCTAGCAAAGCCACCCATTCATATAGCATAGTGGATGACTTGGCATAGTCTCCTACTGCCATTTCAATGCTGGAACTCCTCCAGTTGTGCCCTTCACAACGAAAAGATCTTCTGTCTACCGTGGGCGCTGTAGACCCTTCCGATGATCGATTTATTGTCTTTGATGTTGATCGATCCAAACATCATCCTCTCCCTGCTTCCGTTGCTTTCTAAATCCCAGTCAAGATCCGGAACGCCAACGTTTCTCGGTGCATTATTGATGAGGGGGCATCCACCTATGTGATGTTCGCTTCAGTTTGGAAACAAATCGAATCTCCTGAGTTGGCTCCGTCCATGATCACTTTCCAAGCGTGGGATGACCACACCTCCAAGCCCATTGGATTATTCCATAATTGTCCCATCACTTTTGCGGGCAAGACGGTTTGCATTGACGTAGAAGTCATAGATGCCCCCTTAGACTACAACATTCTATTGGGTTGTAGCTACACTTATTCGATGTTTTCTGTCCCTTTTGCGGTTCACCGCAAGATGTCCTTCCCCCATAACGGAAAGATAGTCACCATTGAACAGTTGAGATATTATGAGCCAAAGTCTCAAACCTCCCCTGAGTCCACTATTTCTTCGGTGGCCAACAAGAAAACCATCGACCCTTTCACCGGTGTCTCACCTGACGTCTACAAGGACTCCTCCTTGCTTGGTACATTCCCTAGTCTTCCTCATCCTATATTTAATCCCATCTCATCGAATTTTTGCATGATGCAATCATCTCGGGCTTCTCTCAAGAGGCCTGCCTCAGCTAGTCAGCAGCCCTCTCGCCCTTTGCAGCCGTCTCCTAGTCCTTCGATGTAGCCTCTTAGACCTCCTCCTCCTGGCCCTTCAGATAGTACTCATGAGAATATTTATCCTCCTGGGTCAGTTCCTCCAAGCCTTAACCATTTAGGAGCCATCCCACCTAGCCATTACCCCTCTGGTTAGATACCGTTCCTAGTCCCTCCACTAGGCATCTATACAGAACCTATGATGGCCACCCTCTCTCTCCCTAACTTGACCATTGGGCTCTTGGTTTGGTACCTTGATCCTCCAACCGCCACCATGCCAAGTCAACCTAAACCTTATCTTTCTCTGACCCCGGTTCAACCGATCCCCCTAACTTCTCCCGTTGTCACAGTGCCTCAGCCAGCTCAATAGGATCCACCCCCTGTTGCGACCGCTTTAGGTAAGAAGGGCAGAGCTCGCAAAAAGGCCTCAAAGGAAAAAGCTGCCTCGATTGAACCTGCACCTCCTCTGCCTCCAAAGCCCTGTGCTTTGTGTGATGCCGTCGGTCATGCCACCCATACTTGTCCTGAGTTGCCCCGCATCAAGCCCATGGTTAATGTCGCGTTCCCTGAGTCTACGGTCCCTGAAACCTTTGTTTCTTCATCGACCACAGCCAAGAACACCAAGACTATTCACACCAAGCACCCTTGTGCTTTGTGTGGTCTCTGTGGCCATTACTCCCATCATTGTCCCTGCCTTACACATTACCGTGCCTCTTTGGAGGTAGTTCGGGAGTATGAGATTGAACAGAATCAATCTCCTTCTCTCGTGCTTTCACATTATGCTGTAGGATAGAATGAGGATTTACACGCTCATATTGACATTCCCCCCCCCCGATGTCAAAATGATAGAGCATGCGGCCACCATCCTCTGCCTTTCATCATCCTTGAGACCCTAGACAGAAGCTCCCTCTGAATCTTCTCCTGTTGTTTCGCTTGACCACCTTTCAGCAAACACCTTGGGCTCAATAGCAGTAGATCCTTTATCTGCTTGTTCTTACATCATCCCCCTCGACAATGTGCATGTGAGTCTTTCTTCTCATGATGATGAGTCAGGTAGCCTTGCCACGTCATGTGGTCTCCCTTCCTCCTGTCCTTCCACCTCCTGATGTGACGATGACATCATGGAAGCTACATCCACCCCTAACTTCATATTTCTCGCCCATAAACGAGATGCCATCATCCATACCTTTGGTGACTTATGCAGCCTGAGCTCAAGCTACGCCTCTAGTAGCTCCCACACTTCCCCTCACTAGTGGCATGTGGGAAGTAGACATCCTACCCAGATCACTCCCTTCTGCAGAGTGCATTTGATTTCTACTATGTGCTTAGGTTTCCAGCATTGTTATTTATCCTCCCATTTATTTTCTTGTGGCACCTTTTAGAGGGACCCCCCATCAACACCTTATATCGGTTTTGTCGATGGTGCAAGTCGCTACTCCCGGAATTTATCCTCGGCAGGTTGGGCCATTTTTACCCCTTTGCAGGCGCTTGTTCTTTCAAATGGTGTATGCATTGGCACTGCTACAAATAATCAGGCTGAATATGATGATGTGTAAGGTTTATTAGCCGATGCCATTTCACATCGTATCCTCCACCTTCATGTTCATTTAGATTCTCTGCTTCTTGTCATGCAATTGAATGGTGTATATCGTGTGCATAATCCTATCCTTTTCAGAAGATATTTACGAGTGAAGCTTTTGATGCATGAATTTGAAATCATTACTTTCAGTCATGTACCTAGAGCACAAAATCACTATGTAGATAGCATTGCAAACCATATTCTAGACTAGAATTTAACACACATATTTAACACAAGACAATCACATAAAAATATCAAGACAATGCATATCCATAGTATGTATCGTATAAAATGTTTTATAGCTCATTAAATCTGATACATATGACATGCCCATAGCATGTTACAAAATCTCAAAATTGGGGGCACCACTTTCCCCTACACACTAATCACTATCTGGAGGATCCCAAGCCAATGGCTCTACACCTGCCGCTCATAGATCACGCATGCCTTCTCCAGCTATCACCATGCACTGCATGACCCCTCGCCATTCTGAGGGTAAACCAATACATGGCTCTATGTACTGGTCATCTAAGTCCTGCCAACCGCATTCTGAAACACTGGTCAGAATCCTCTCACATCTATGACGGATATCCTCTAGAAGGGCTACTGCATCCTCATTGTGTTGCGCCCTCGATCCACTAGGCCCTGCGGCCCCTGATACTGCAAGTCATCCCATGTACCTGACCAATTTTACCGGTGCTATATCTGTTGTTGGCAATATAATGCAGAGTGTTGTCCTTGATGGCAACCCACTTAATAAAGATGATGGCAACCTACTTGATGAAAGCTGTACTTGATGGAAACTGACTTGATATACTAATTAATGATGTAAATCTAATGTGTCTACAGAGCAGCTCAGATGTAATGATGAAAGGAATTCCAGGATGTGCTAGACCAATGATGAAAATTGTGTCTCAATGCATACACTGGTTTGTCTAGTAGAAGTAGCGTATGCACGCGGGAAAGTACGTGCCAAGTCGCGTATGCTCATTTGCACTATAAAAGTGTAAAACCAGGGGTTACTACCATGGTATTGACCCATTGTATTGAGCGCTGGGTTGTCTATTTGATCCCGTCCAGGAATACCATCAGAAGTTGTGTGGTTTTGGCTCATGGTATTGATAAAGGGTAAACCTATATAAGGAGAAGAAAATCATTGTGCAAAGGGTGTGCATGTGTCTGGGCTTTAATGAATACTTCACTCTGAAGTATATCTGCATGGTTGAACTCTGCTCTTAATTGATAGATCTGAATCTATGATGCATCTATGAACATTATGAAGTTTCAAGATCTCTAGATCTAGAAATGGTGAATCTCTTGGATGATCTGAAAATAAGTGATGAATACTTGGAGCAAAATCTGTTGAAGTAATTGAAGAAATCTGGGTAAGTTCATAGATCTGGTCTCCTCTGCAAATATTATCTTTTATAGATCTATACGCAGGTTCATTTCATAAAAAGTGCGTGTATACGCGGATCTGTTTAAACAAAGGCGCGTATCGGCAGTTAGAGTTGTTCTGAAAAATGCACAGATGTATACGCGGGTTCATTTCGTGAAAAGCGCATGTATACGCGGATCTGTTTAAACAAAGGCGCGTATGGTATCTGAACTTATATTTTCTCAAGGTTGAATGTGATTCTGGCTATCTATTCTGTAGTCTGGGTTATCTTTGATATTCTGGTTACAGTGGTTTCACTGTTCTGTTTGAAGCATTGGGCAAAGCATGTTTATAGATAAGTGAAGGGTTGTGTTAGAGCTGTTTGATCTAGTATGAAAATTGATGAAAAGTGGTTTGCAGTGGATCTGAGGGTTGAAAACTTCAGTATGTATGTAGAAGCTTTCTGTCAGTAGAAGCTGGTGCTTATATCAGGGGGTAGTAGCTCCCTTCCAGGAGAGGCTGGTAAACGAGAAGCAGGGGGTTGTAGCTCCCTTTCAGAAGAGGCTGGTAAATGAGAGAAGGTTGTAACCTTCTGCAGGTGGGTGCCTGTGTGCTGGTATGAGTCTATACCATTACATGTTGTAAGAAGTTTTCTTAATAATAAAGATTGAAGACTGAGACGACGACAGCGGTGGTTTTCTCCCGAATTGAGTTTCCACCTAAAAATCCGGTGTTCATGTGTGTTTCTTATGTGTGATGATTATTCTATTCTTTCTACATCTGTTTACTGTTTTCTAAAACATCTGATGAATGAGTAATGCAATGATCTAATTCAAGGACTAAATGCATAATTAGATCACTGGATATACGCGAGTTCTGTAAAGAAAATCCGCGTATATACGCTAGTTGGATGAAGGAAAGTAGCGTATGGGTTTTTAAGAAAGAAATAACAAAGTTTTATTGTCTGCACTAAATACTGATTCACCCCCCCGCTCAGTATTTTTCCCAACATCTGCATACTAAAAGTAAAAGAATCAGTATCACATATAATATTCTAGAAACTTTACATGCACTTAAAATATTAGCAATTTTTCACTTACCATCGAGTCCCCATATATGACCAGGCGACAGTGGCAGATTCGGGTCCCCACAATAACTCATCCCACTATAGGGATAGTCGTCTATATACAGTGGCATCTGATCCCAATGAATAAATAAATCATGATGGAACACCCATCCAATTGCTCCACCTCCTCCTCTGTATAGTAGTCACCCCCATTGGCGCATCCTAGGTTCTCTCAAGCCTCCATCTAGGAGCTGTATGCGAGGTCGAAGTGTCAGGATCTTCTCAAAGAAGAAAGAGCACAAAACTGTACCATATGCATAGTCATGGTTCACTTGCTGCTTACATAGAGACAACTTTTGTTTCAATGACGACAACATCATCTGGGCCCACCCATAGTAGTTCCCACTCAAAAAACTCTCCACAAGCATCATTTGACCCTGCGTGATGTGATGGAGCTCCTGGTTTCCTAATATCCGCAACATCGCTGCTGCCACAATACGGGTCTCTAACCTCTCCAAATCCCCGATGGGTATCTGAGTCCCATTGACTTGGAGACCTGGCTGACAATGGCACTCTAAAAACTCTATGATGTTCTGCCCATGCAGTAATACTGGTTGAGTATTCCCTACCATCCCCATTGTTGGAAGACCAGTCATAAAATATATATCTTAGACCATCAGCTCGATTCGGTGCCTCTGCACTATAAAGACCTCATGGTCCGGATCCCAATAGCTGGAAATCCATGCCAATAAGGGCTCCCCAGCTCTCATCAAAGGGTTCTCCACAAACTCCAGAACCCTAAACCTTGCCAAAGCACTACGGACACCCTGATCCTCCTAGATCTCCGACCGTAATGCGCCCAGGTCTCTCTCTCTCTAGTTGATCCATAATTTTTCCATACCTGCACAAAACCATCATATTTATCAGTATACAGATAGGAAATATTGTTTCTCATCAAAAAACCCTAGTTCTTAGTCAAAAAATAGCATAGAAAGACCCCTCTCGGACAGGTCGCAATTTTCAAGCCTAAACCTGGGATAGGTCGCACTTTCCTGGCCAAAACTTGCTACCCAGGTCACACTTTTTACCCCAAAAAGTGCGACCCGGCCGTGAAGAGGAATAAAGTGTTGTTACTAAGCCTTAGGGACCTAATCTGAACTTTTAATCCAATGAGAAGAAAGAGTAGGGTTAGGCCTCTTACCTACAACTGACAGATCTTGATTCCAATGGTCGGTTTGTCCACTACGATCGCTACAAGATTTAGGGCCTTCTCTCCTCTCTACATTCACCACAGCTCCAAATGGAAATGAATGATTTTGGAGGGAAAATGCCTTATTAAAAGAGAAACCCCTATTATTTCTTTCGCCTATTGCGATACAATAGTAGCTCTGTTTACCAAACCATCCAAATCGTTGGAAATATCTCACCGAGCCCTCAAATGGGTATTTGTTAGTTTTTAGTGATTTGATACTTCACCGAGACACATTTTTCCCATGAAGCGTCACTTCACCCTTCCTCAAAATCGAATTTCTTCACTTGCAACACTTGTACCGGGGGCACCATGTTGCCTCCATACTTTTCCACGCTCTTGTTGACTTTCTTCATGAGTTACCACCTTGTACTCATGCCCTTATGGTCCCCATTGGACCCTTTTTTCTGTTTGGCAGCACCATCGAGTCACCCTTGTTTAGAGCATCTGAGTTCAGTCATCATTGCTTTCATGGAGTTTATCCCGAGCTCCTTCACACCCATCTATAGTCCTCCATCCTTCATTTCTTGGTTTCTCTCTCGTGTCACTCATTATGGCCTTCAGTCCCACTGTCCCCTATCCCCCATGATATTGTGTCAGTCACTACTAGGTCATCCATGCTTTTTATGCTCTAACAAGGGAAGTTGTCCATTCGCTACTCATTTCCCCCCATTTCATCATCATCATTGGTGTCAGTCTGTTAGTCGCTCTACTATTTTCTCTCGTGCCTTAGTTGAGGATCACTTATTGCCTCACCTATGGAAGACCTCCTTCTGTCAACATCAGCTCATTCATTCCAGAAGATAGGCCTAGAGGGCGGTGTACCTTGGTTCCAGTTTCCACTTCTGTTCGGTACCTCGGATTAGGCAAAGGGACTCCTTATTTCCCTTTGAATTGATTGCTTCTCAACTCCAGCTCCTTTCAGCATGATCGAGATCTGTATACTTGATGTTTCAGTGATGCAGCATCTGACATCGATGATTCCCTGGTGTGTGTTAGTTGTCTTAGTCCTCATGAGGGGGTGTCCCTACAGGTAGTCCCCCACACACTCGGATGAAATCTTCATTACAGCCTTCGATGCAGCTCCATACTTTTGATGATGACAACCTCAACCACTTGCAGCGCCTTTTTGTTTGCATGTATTAGTCAGATTTTTAAAGCCCTTTCCTGTTTTCAGGGGCATTTGGGTTGTATTTATATCTCATATACTCAGATAGTATTGTACAAAGTCCTGGCTATTATCCCAGGCACAATATGTATGTGGGTTTCATTATCATGTTATTTATCTGGCTCATGTTTAGGCCAGCATAGGCTTTATTATTGCGTTCTGTGGTTTTTCGGGCACCTTATTGTTTTTGCTATTGCCTCGGTGGGCATAGGTATGCCTCCCCCACTGCCTATAGTAGGTAATCACTCATCAAAAAGACTTGTCGCACTTGCAAGTCGCCTCCTCAGGGTCTAGTTCTTTCAGCACTTTGGTTTACCTTATACTTCTCTCTCTTTGACTTCCCCTTCGATGTCTAGTGATTGAGTTCTTACAACGTACTTCGGTCATACGATTAGCTCCTAACGCTCGCATGCTGGGGGGTAATCTGTTACAAAAGTTTTGGTCATCTAACCTATTATCATTAGATGGACCCAAGTACATCATGTAAGACTAATTTTACTCCAAGTAAAATTGCTTTCACTATGAAAATAACTTAGTAAATCACCTTTATTAAGTTGTTTGTGGTCTAAACAGGAAACCCCATAAGGAAATATTATATAAATATATATTTCTTTGATTTTCCTCAAGAAATAATTAGTTAAACAATAGTTTAGTTAATATTTCTGGTTATATTTTACCCAAAACAAAGAAATTAATTAGATAAATCATTATTTGTCTTATTATTTTCTAAAGAATAATTGTTTAAATCTTATTTAAATAATATTCTTTGTTAAATATGACGAATTCACCCTTAAATAATTAAATAAATCATTATTTATTTGATTATTACTCAACCATATCCTTAAAATGATAAATAAATCATTTATTTATCTATTATTACTTAATGACATCCTTAAAATGATAAATAAATCATTTATTTATTTATTATTTACAAATAAGGGGATTTGACTCAAGTCAAAATCCTTTTCCCTCCAACAAAAATAATAAAATATTCCATAAAAGTTGGATCTAGATTTGGTTAATAATATTTTAATTATGCACCAATCTCTAGACTAACTCAATATTTTGTTATAAATACAAGGGTTTTCCCATTCATTTGTCACCTTTTGTTTCCTAAAGATCACTCTGGATCTCAACTCTTGGTACGGCTATTGATCTATTATCATAGCCATATTTTTCCATTTTTGTCTAGGTTTTCTACACCATCAAGAGAGAGGAATTATAAATCTGAAGTGTTGAGGACTTACAAGAACCCATCCCATTGAGGAGAACAGGGAACACCCTCTTGTGCTTTCGTCCCAGGTGCCCATTAAGAAAAATTCCATTGGATATATTCTTGTCTTGTCTATTGGATCTATGGAGTAAATCTTATTTTTATACTGTATAATGTCTTCTAATGCATATATATATATATATATATATATATATATATATATATATATATATATATATATATATATATATATATATATATTTTTTTTTTTTTGCAGCATTTGTATTGATCATCTATCTGCAGATCTGAATATATTAGCAGTCATTTATGCTATTAGGGCTGTTTGTTATGCACAACTAAAGTGGTCTTTTTTCATACACCTCGAATCAAGATTCATAATAACACACACATTGGATTTGTCAATGAGGATTGCGTAGTCAAGGCAAAGCCAATTCAAATTCATTTAGGGGTTTTCTTCAACAGGGATTGCGCAGTGGAGGTAGGCTGTCAGGTGGCGAGAAATTGGTGCATAGAGATGCAAATTTCTGCATAACAATGTGTAATAATTGTTGATTGTACTGAGAGCTTGATGTACTAAGATTTGTATGAGATTATTACATGAGTACATTGACATACATAATATGATAGTAGGGGTTTTTAGCTTTAATCTTTCTCGTTAAACAATTGTGTTATGTGCGATTGAATTTATTCACATGTGTTTGCAATTGAGTTTTAAATTTCTGCAAGTTTAATTAGTGGAAGGATTCTTAATTTTGCAAGAAGATAAATATTGTGAGATCAGGAGGATCTAGTAATACATCAGTATTAATAAATTTCTACATGGTATCGAAGCATTTTTTATTACTGGAGATTGCAATTGTGAATAATTGTTGAGTTTGTGTTGGTGGACAATTCGAATTTGCTGCAGAAATTTCTTGGTGTGATAGTTGATTACTCATTGAAATGTATTTCAATGGGTTGCAATTGGAGTATGCCCTTGAGGGAAACTTAAATTACATAGCCTGGAAGGATAGGATGGAGGTGGTGCTGGAAGATAATGGACTGAAGGAGTTCATCGATAGCAATGTTCCTAAGCCTGGTTCTAGCGATGCTACAGGACTTGATGCATGGAAAAAGAAGGTAGAAAAGACAAGAAGAATACTGTTGGAAGGTGTGAAGGACAATATTGTGTCAATAATTCATGGGAAAGCCACTCCATTTGCAATGTGGAAGTATTTGACAAATCTTTTCCAAAGAAACAATGACTAGAGGACATTGGCACTGAAAGATAATCTTAGAAAAATAAAAATGGAGAAGGGCGACAATATTCCAAAATATCTCACGAAGTTTTTCCACCGTAGGGATGAACTGGGAAGTGTGGGGATTACTGTTGATGATGATGAATTGGTGAACTTGGCTCTCCTTGGGCTTCCGAAGAGTTGGCATAGCTACGAAGACTCTGTCAATGGACGGAAGAAACTGCCGGGTTGGGAGCGACTTTGGTCGGATCTTGTGTAGGAGGAGATAAGGAAAAGTACCAGGGATGGCTCTTCATCAAAGAATGATGATGAAAAGAATTGCGCTTTGGTTGCCAAAGCAAGGAAAGGGAAGGGGAAGAAATTCCCTCCAAAATCTGAGGCTAAAGGAAAGAAGTTGGATTTGTCCATAGTGAAGTGTTTTCACTGTCACGAACATGGGCATCTTGCCACTAACTGCCCACAAAAAAAGAAGAAAAAGAAGGCTGTTGGAGCTGCAGCTGGAGAGGCCTTAGCCTCACAATTTGAACTTGATTTCTCTTTGATCGCATGCTTGGTTTCAAGCTCAATGGGATCGGTGTGGTATCTTGATAGTGGTGCATATTTCCATATGATGGGAGACAAGGAGTTGTCTAGTGACTTGGAGGAGAAGGATCTCAAAATGCATATAGAGATGGGAGACGATGGTCGATATAGTGCAACCAGCATTGGGACCATTACCTTTGAGAGGGAGTTAGGTAATCCATTTTTGTTGAAAGATGTTATGCATGTTCCAGGTCTGAAGAAGAACTTGGTCTCGGTCACAATGTTGGAAGACAGAGGTTATGACGTTGTTTTCAGCGATGGAAAAGCTTTCCTACGACATAAAACAACGGGTAAAACCAAGAGGATAGGGACTCAAGTTAATAATCTCTACAAGCTAGAGGTAGATGGTTGTGTTGCAATGATGGGCAAACCAGAAGAAGTGGTGAGTCGGGATGAGGGCGAATTATGGCACAGGAGATTGGACCATCTTCACCATGGCACCCTGCAGATTTTGCAGTAGATTTCTACTAGACTTCCCAAGGGCACTCTTGCACAGTCAGATCAGTGCAAGGGATGTACTATGGGTAATTTTGTGAAGACCACCTTTCATGAGAAGGAGAATCGTGCTTCGATGACCCTAGAGAGAATTCACACAGATGTGTGTGGACTCTTCTCAGTTGCTTCAACAACAAAACACATGTATTATGTTATATTTTTTTATGACTATTCTAGTAGATGCTGGATCTTCTTCATGCAAAAGAAGAGTGAAACATTCTCAAATTTCTGTGAGTTTAAAGCATTTGCGGAGAAGGAGTCGGGGAATCAAGTGAAGGCTCTACAGAGAGATAATGGTGGTGAATATATCGCAAATGAATTCAAAGACTTCTGTAGCAAAGAAGGAATTCAAATAGAACTCATAGCGCCTCATAAACCATAGTAGAATGGGGTCGCGGAGAGGAAGAAAATAACGATAGTGGGTGCTACATGAGATATGCTACATGACTAGGGCCTACTGATGCACTTGCATGCAACACTGTGGTTTATGTGCAAAACCATTTTCCTCATAGAGTACTTGGCATGAATACAATGTAGAAACTTTTACTGGTAAGAAGCCTGATAATTCTCATTTGAATATTTTTGGCTCATCTGTTTACATTCATGTGACAAAGGGCGCCAGGAAGAAGCTGGAGCTGACTGTAGAAGTTGGGATATTTGTGGGGTACATATAAACACCCCATAATTATCGTGTGTATTTTCCAAATAGTCGAATGATTATTATATGATGGGATATAAAATTCAATGAGGTGAAAGCCATGAAGTTGTTGCTTGAGAGGGAACTACACTTGCATGCGGAGGAGGAACTTATTGTTCCCAAAGATGAGCCCTTAGATGTGGATCAGCCACAGGAGGAGATTCATAGAGTGGAGGAGTCCACTCATGCAGAACCAAACATCAGAACAGGCAGAAATCGTACCACAAAAGTTGAGAGACTGAAGCTTGATGCGGCACAGAGTGTAGGAGTCCTTACATCACAACGCAAACAGAGACAGTCACCTGAACAATTTACTGGATACATGGATCTTATGAGAAAGTGTATCATGATAGAGCCATCTTCTTTTGAAGAAGCAGCATAGGAGCCCACATGGGTAGATGCCATGGTGGAGGAGTATGACTCCATTGTCAAAAACAGTGCTTGGGAGATTGTTCCAAGGCCAGTGGGTAAATCAGTTGTAGGATCAAGATGAATCTACAAGGTAAATCAAGCAACTGATGGGAGATTCAATAAGTATAAGGCAAGATTTGTTGCCCGGAGCTTCTCACAGATTGAGGGGATTGATTATGAAGAAACCTTTGCACCTATTGCACGGTATTCTTCCATAAGGACCATCCTTGCTCTCTCAGCACAGATGGATTGGCACATTCATCATATGGATGTCAAGACTATGTTCCTTCATGGGATCATTGAGGAAGAGGTGTACATTGAGTAGCCTGAAGGATTTGAGATCTTGAGAAGTGAGTCGCATGTGTGCAGACTCAAAAGAGTGTTGTATGGGCTGAAGCAAGCACCACGTGCTTGGTACACACGGATTGACAACTATTTCACTGGACTTGGCTTCACCAAGAGTGAGGTGGATGCAAAACTGTATCAAATTGTGGTGGAGGGTAAGATTTTAATCATTGTTCTTTATGTTGATGATTTAATACTAACAGGTGATGAGCAGTTGATACACTCATGCAAGGAAGATCTTGCAAAGGAGTTTGAGATGAAGGATTTGGGCCTCCTTCATTATTTCCTTGGATTGGAAATATGGCAACGAGACGGTGAAATTTTTGTGTCTCAAGGAAAGTATGCTCGAGAGATACTTGGTAAGTTTCACATGGAGGAATGAAAGCCCATGGATACTCCTCTTCCAAGAAATTAGAGGAAAGAGGATGCTACATCAGCAGAGGTAGTGGAAGCCACTGTTTATCGACATTTGGTGGGTTCACTCATGTATTTAGTTAATACAAGACCTGACATATGCTATGCGGTGAACCAGCTTTCACAAGTGATGGTTAAGCCTACCAAGCTCTTTTGGAACGCAGGCAAGCATGTCCTAAGGTATCTTAGGGGCACATCTAAGTATGGCTTATGGTACAGACAGACAGATGAGGTGAAGTTGCATGGCTTCACAGATGCAGATTGGGCAGGCAGCCCAACGAACAGAAAGAGCACATCAGGAGGGGTTTTCAGTATAGGATCTACAACATTTTCTTGGTATAGCAGGAAACAAAGATCCGTGGCACTTAGTTCAGCAAAAGAAAAATACATGGCAGCAAGTCAAGCTCCATGTGAGGCTATCTGGATGAGGAAGATCCTGATCGGTTTGTTTGGTTCACATTTAGATCCTATAGTGAAATATTGTGATAATCAGAGTTTCATTAAACTATCGATTAATCTTGTGTTTCATGATAGATCTAAACATATTGATATTTGGTATCATCATATCAGAGATTGTGTGCAGCGAAAGATCATGTTGCTTCAGTACATTCCTATGGAAGATCAGGATGCAGACATTCTAACGAAGGCACTCAGCAGGAGCAAATTCGAATACCATAGAGGCAGGATCAGGGTGAAGGATAATCTCTATCTTGTTGAGAGGGAGTGTTGAGATTCAACAAGATGATGAGCTTAGTGACAAGTACGCACCTTCACTAAGTGGGGCCCGTAGGCTATTTTTAGGTGTATGTCTATTTTTAGACATGGTGAGCATATTCTATAAGTTGTAGGATGCTATTTGTAGATGGTTGACCAAGTTGGTAAAATATATGAAATTCTATTTTTAGAATATACAGTGAAGTCTATTTATAGATCGTCAATCTAAAAATAGATGCATGTCAATTATTATTAGCTCTTAATAATAATCCGATAATAAACATCAACTTATTCTCTTGGAGCACTTTATTTCAGGATACAGATTTGGAAAATCAGTGGGATGAAGGAATTACGCAATTCCTAGGGTTTATGGTGGCTCATGCATGGAGGAATTAGTTAGATATGAAGTGGAAAAGTTATGAAAGAGTTGGAAGAGTAGTTACAGGAGTTGTTATTTAGTTTAACTTAGTTCATGGAGTTAAACTCAGTTGAACTAGTTTTATCTAGTCTAACTGAAAGATACACTAGTGAGAGTTAATTGAATTAATTAGTTAATTAATTCAAAAATAATAACTCACTAACAACTGAATATATACAACATTTAACTATAGTGCATGTCAGTTCCAGTGGAGACCGAGTGGAGGGATATGTGAAAGGGTGAGATGGACTATCTGTTGTGACTATAATGATGCATTCAATGCATCAGACACAAATTGGAGTTTCCAATGAGGATTGTGCAGTCAAGGAAAGGCCAATTCGAATTCATTCAAGGGTCTTCTTTAGCAGGGATTACGCAGTGGAGGCAGGCTGTCAGGTGGCAAGAAATTGGTGCATAGAGATGAAAATTTCTGCATGATAGTGTGTAATAATTGTTGATTGTATTGAGATCTCGATGTAATAAGCTTTGTATGAGATTATTACATGATTCCATTGATATACATAATATTATAGTTGGGGTTTTTAGCTTTAATATTTCCCATTAAACAACTGTGTTATGTGCGGCTGAATTTATTCACATGTGTTTGCAATTGAGTTTTAAATTTCCACAATTTTAATTAGTGGAAGGATTCTGTATTTTGTAAGAAGATAAATATTGTGAGATCAGGAGGATCTAGTAATACATCAGTATTAATAAATTTCTACATAGATGCCAACGTCTTGCCAAAGAAGACATGGGAGAAAATGGGAAGGCCTAAGCTGAAATGGTCACCAATTTAGCCGACGAAGGAAAATTAGCAGAAGATCATTCCTATGGGGAGATTGGAGGGGATCAGCATGGATATTGATGGAGTTGGTGTGTTGGTTGACTTAGAAGTTATTGAGATTGTTGATGATAGTAATTTGTATCATGCATCATTGGAGATGGGATCCCTGCGAAGTAAGCAACAGAAAAAGGCTCTGCAGATCGAGGAGTGTAACACGCAGTGCAGAGTCTATTTTGAGTATTAGGGGCTTCAGCATGGGTCAAAGCCCCTCATTATGTAATGGGATGGGATTATTTTGTGAACGTTGGTCTCCACCCATGGTATTGTAAATGCCAAACCTATATAAGGAGTCTAGATAGAGGTCATAAGTAATCTTAAATGATAGATCTCATGACATGCATTTGGATGTAATACTATTTTGAGTCAGAGTCTGTGTTTTGGGTTAGAGGAAAGGCTCATGCAGTTGTGTGCGTGGAGACCTTAGGAAGTTAGCAGCTATTTGTGTAGAACCTTGTAGCTATGCGCGTTGGGCCCTGTAGCTGTGTTCATGATGGAGTTGAATGTATGAGAAGGATTTGGCTATTAATGAGAGAAATATTGTATATATTTGAGTTCTATTGATGTGTTTGATTTTACTTACTACTTATGAATATATGTGATGAAAAAGGGTTTTGAAATGTAATTGAATAGAGCAGTCTTGTTATGAATTTTTACTTTGTTTGATGCATGAATAAGTAAGATTGTGCAGTCCATTGATAAGTTCAACATATGTGTTTAACAACACCTTTATTATTGATAGATATTACCTATGAATCTTTGTGAAGAAGGAAAGGCCCTAAAGCTACAATCCTCTATCCCTCTGGATGCAGAAACCTGGTTCTAGCATCCCCCTATATTTCCTCAGGTGAGACTTCGATTTGCGCAAGTAGGTCATTGCCGAAAGGGCTGGTAATAGTGGGTTTTGTTTGACTGCGTAGTCACATTGAACGTGGGTCTAGGCCCCATCAACCCAACAAATTGTTCCATTGCCGAGACCGAGATCTGACTAAGGGATAGTTGGATGTGGAGTCCATTTAGGCAAGATATTGAAGATTTGGTAAGTCTAAAATAACATGAGTTTGTTGTGAAAGAAAACATAAAACCACACATCTATAATAACCATTGGATATAGAAGTATATCTATACAAATTATTTTGAGATATTTTTCACATTGTTTGCAATTGATTTGTACGAGTGGATATCAAGATAAGTTAACTGTGTGGATCCCAAATCTAATTGAGAATTTGAAAAATACTAATAACAAGATTTTGAGGGTTGTTGATTATTAGATAGACAGTATCGTTGGAGGGCTTACCATTAATTTCGCATTTGAGACTTCTGTGTCTTATAGTGAATTAGAGCAGAAGTTCTTCAAAGGCCCTATAGTTAAGTACCTAAATTCACTTAAGCTCTGGATTAGAATGCTATTATGTGAAAATGGTATACTACGGATGTGCTTACATTGATGTTTGACAAAAGATAAATTGGTTCTATGCGAAGCAGTAAAATATTCATAACAGATTGGGGTACTTACATCGAAACTGAATATCATCTATTGTTTGGGTTTGAAGATAGAGAAAGCAACCCCGCTACCCCGAGAATTCTAAGCACTACGGAGATTCCCCAAACTTCTAGAATCACCCCATCACTACATTCTATTCCTACGCCTCCACCTCCACCTCCCCCATTCACCATGGCCCAACCCCCAAAGATTCCTATTTTAAAGGGATTAGATGATCCATAAGAGTTTTGGTTTGTTGCAAAAGCAATATGGAATTCATAGAATATTGCAGATGAAAATATGAAGAAAGTGTTGTTGGTTACAACGATGAAAGATAGAGAATTGTACTGGTACATTAAATATGTTATGGTGAATGCAAATGGTACATAGGATGATAGGAAGACCGCGTTGAATGCTAAATTCAATAAACCTAAGTCGCAGTCCCAATGTATCACATAACTCAAAGAAATTAAGGAGCTGGCTATTAAGATTGTATGGGAGGTAGACCAAAGGTTTAAGTCACTATTGAACCATGTTATCTTCAAAATACTGGATGAAAAACATAGAGAATGGTTCATTGTTGTGCTGTTTCCTCATCTCAGATTGCCATTGTCATAACAAAACATTGTTACTCAGGATGAAGCGCTGGAGATCATGATGAAGCAATTGTTTTTCAATTTCTGCAGTTTAGTGGGACATGATGAGAAATAATGTGAGAGTTATGATCTGATGATGTAGAAAAATCCAGGTGCATATCGAATGCAGGTAGAAGGGCACAAAGCTTTGGGTTCTCTGATAGCGCAAGGAGATTTCCTATGTCAAGGGCTTGGCTGAGGAGGAGGCGCAGGTTGTGGATAGTGATAGAGCATATGTTACAACTATGGACAACCAAATTTTTTTTCCAGGGATTATCAGAATCCTACTATAGCTTCGGATAAGCATTGTCAAGAATTTTGTCAAGAAATCGAAGATTATCCCATTTTGTTAGCTAAACTGCAAGACAAGCACAACTAGCAGCCGGCTCAGAACATACAAATGATGAGCTTTGAATCCTGCCAGGATGATCCTAGCGTTAACATAGTAATGCGTAGTGGTGTGAATACCAGAGGAAACCAAATGGAAGAAAAGAGGGTTGTGATGGAGAGATGGGTACAAAAATTTGAAGATAAGAATGTTGGGTTTAATGTGCAGCGCGAGAAAGAGACATTCATGGAAGAAAATAAGAGATTTATGAATCTTAAAGCTTCACCTGGGAAGAAACTCACGAAGGAACAACAAATTAAGGGAGCTCAAGATCAACAGAAAAAGGCCATGGAGATAGAATAAGATGAAGATGAAGTAGAAGAAGTCCCAAAAGAAATCGATGTTGAGGAGGTCGAACCTGTCTCTAGGTTACCTCAATATATTCCGCCCTGGAAGCCGGAGGCTAAAAAGCTGGTGAAGGACCCCGACCCAGTGAAGTACAAGCTGTTTACACCATTGATTCTAGATGAGGTGCTAATTGAATGAGACTTACTGACCAAGGTTCATCATCTAAGAATGGAGGATTGGGATTTTAATGATCGGAGCAAATACCCACAGATTGAGCCCAATAGATATATGTGCTAGCAAGCCTATGCAGGAGGGGTGATGATATTGGAGCAGATGAAATGGGTGAAGGGTATCCAGGAGGCTGGGACAGTCAACATTCTCTATGTGGCACACTTTGTGTGAAGTCCTATCAACACTATCTATGTGCGCAAATTGCTAGCCTTAGTGCATGATGATTGTTTTTGGCTAGGGAAGAAGATCCCCATTACCTAGACACTCATCAAAAGAATTACAACCCTTCCTTGTCTTGGGTCGGACCCTGCAGATGATTTTGTTGGAAAAATACATGACAAACAGCTTGCGGATGAGATTAAGAGTGACTACGATTTGACGAAGGGAAACTGTGGTTCATTAATTAACTCCATTTTCAATAGAACTGTGCGCTTCACCACAAAAATTCTTGCAAAGAAGATTATGAGGGAAATTTGCGGAGAGGAGGCTTCTGCACCTGTAATAGCCTTAGCTGCGGAGTGCACTAAGTGCGTTGTATATAACTAGGCATGATATTTATGTATTGAATTCCTCGTCGATTACAAAGCGGCTTAGGAAGAGGGCAATAATTTCCACTACGCATGGATATTTCTTCTCATTTAATTGATGTAATGGAGAGAGCCTAAGGAATCACAGTTCAACATTGCAGACCTTGATCTATGCGAAGCAGCTAGATATGCTTCACCGTGGAATTTGGCAGAACCATTGTGGGTTATGGGCCAACAAATTTTTCAGGGTAGGATTTGAGATGAGTTTAGACACATTCATTAACCAAAAACCCTGGTCATCACCAATAGTTTTGGACCACTATCGATAGGTCACGAAGGTCAAAGAATAATTTCATCACATGAACATGTGGGTGAAGAAGGACCTCTCTAGGGTCTGCTATGAGTTGTTGTACCTGGGCGAATAAGAAGATTTGGAAGGCATCATCAGCCATTGGTTGAGAAATTGTTTAGCTTTGCCTCCTAAAGGGATGGAGTAGGTAGGAATGAGTGGGGAAAGGCCCACTAATCCAACAGGAAAGAAAGAAAATAAAGTCACATCTGTGACTGGAAAGGACACTGAAGAAGTGACTCTAGATACTGGAGGGGATCATATTATTGGCAGTGATCTTGGCACATGTCCATATTCCCCTTTTACCACCAAGTGAAGATAACCACAGAAGGGAGACGTAAGAAAGAAGGCCAAATTTGACAGGTCCATTGGCCCGAAAGAAATGGTCCTCACTGAGGGGGAAATTGATGAGATTGGACACACTATCCGTAAGGTCATTGAGGATTTATGGGGAAAAATAAAAGAGAAATATAATAAAGTAATGGAAGATGTCCACAAAGGTTTTTAGGACTTGCAGGTGCAGCCAAGCGTATTTTAGGTGAGCGTGATTCAGGCGAGTGGGTTACGAGCGAGCATGATTCCACCAAGTGGGGCACAAGCTGGTACAAGCACAGTTGCACATGAATTTTTGCTGACCTCTGACACTCATGAAGTGCCTATCCCTAGAGGCACCCAAATTTTTGACATGGCCAAGTAGCTAAGGCAGGTGGCCCACTAGCAGAATACAAAGATGAATCTTTCTGTGATGCCACTACAGGATTTCCAAGATTTCAACCTGGGAATTGAAAAGGAATTGAATATTAGAGAATAATTTCCCTTATTATCATTCAAGATGTTAAGAAAAAAAGGCAAAGCATGGCTGAGGAAAATCAGATGGTTTTCCAAGAGTGCGAGGCTGAAACAGTGCAAAGGTAGAAGTCGAAAGAAGCCATCTCTAAGGCTTGTAGTGAGCTACCAGAGCTCTAGATTTAGGATGCAGATTTGCCAGAAGAAAAAGTGGCCAAGCTTGCCACAACAGTTAATGAATCTAAAGCCAAGGTCAATGAAGTGCACCTTGAGTTATAGATGAATATAGTTTAGCTGCAAATGCAATTGTAGCTTGATACTCTGCCAAAATTATGAGAACAAGACACAATAGAGTTGGAAGCTACCACATAACAGGTTGATTCCCCCATACAGGAGTGTGAGAATGTCTTTGGGGAAGTTCTCGATGTATAGGCCACACTGCAGGAAGACCCTCAGGTAAAAAAGATAGAGGTTGAAGTGTGCGAAAATCTTGAACAAATGGATCAAATTAAGGTCACTATGAAGACCTTAGAAATAATGCAACGACTTACTCATCTTTAATAAGGTAAATTATTACAGAAGTAGGTCGATGAGATGCGCAGGAAGGAGAAGGTCAATGAGCTGCATAGGAAGGAACATATAATTACAGACAGAATGAAACCATGGGAAGCGGAGGCCAACCAACTGTCCCAAAATGAGAAAAAGAATTTGAAATCATTGCACATGATGGAAAGAGGATTTGAGTGGAAGGAAACCAAGAAATTTATAGAGACATTGCTTGGGGAATTCAAAGAGTTTGAAAATAAGTGCTGCAAAGTGGTTCCACTATTGAATGATTCCTTGAGCGGCATCAAAGTGAAGATAGTAGGCACACCCACTTTGTGAATCAGTGCGAGTCACTATTTTGTGTTGGGAGCCTTTTGGAGATGGGATCCCCGCAATGTAAGAAACATATAAAGTATTTGCAGATCGAGGAGTGAAGCACGTAGCGCAGTTTATATTTTGAGTCTTAGGGGCTTTGGGGTGGGTAAACACCCCTCATTTTGTATTAGGATGGGATTATTTTGTTTACGTTGGACTCCATCCATTATTTTGGAACATGGTATTGTAAATGCCAAACCTATATAAAGAGTCTACATAGAGGTCACAATTAAGCTTAAATGATACATCTAATGAGATCCATTTGGATGTAAGACTGTTTTGAGTCAGAGTCTATGTTTTGGGTTAGAGGAAAGGCTCTTGCAATTATGTGCGTAGAGACCTTAGGAATTTTGTAGCTATGTGCATAGGGCTCTGCAGTTGTGTGCGTAGGGCCCTGCAGCTATGTGTGCAGGGTGGAACTGAGTGTATGAGAAGGATATAGCTATTAATGAATGAAATTTTGGATATATCTGATTTCTATTGATGTGCTTGCTTTGTTTCCTGTTTATGAATATATGTGATGAATAAGGGTTTTGATCTGTAAATGAATAACATAGTCTTGCTATGGTTTTTTACTTTGTTTGATGCATGAATAAGTAAGAATGCACAATCTTTTAGTAGGTTCAAAAGATGTGTTGAAAGTCACCTATATTATTGATAGATCTGACTTGCAAATATCTGTAAAGAATGAAAATCCCTTAAGCCACAATCCTCTATCCCTCTCGATGCAAAAACTTGGTTCTAGCATCCTCCTATATTGTCTTAGGTGATATTTCGATCTGTGCAGGCAGGTCATTGCTGAAAGGGCCAGTAATAGTGGGTTTTGTTGGAATGCGTAGTCACATTGAACCTAGGTCTAGGCCCCCCCAATCCAACATATGGTTCTGTTTCCAAGATTGGGATATGAGTGAGGGATAACTGGATGTGGAATCCTTATAAGCAAGATATTGAAGATTGGGTAAGTCCAAAAGACCATGAGTTTGTTGTCAAGAAAACATAAACCCACACATATCTACTGAACATTGGTTACATAAGTATATCAATATAGATTAGTACAAGATATTTTTCACATCATTTGCTAGTGAGATGTGTTGGGGTTCCTATGTTTTGGCAGATTTGGCAATACCAAAAGATAAGACAACATCAAACCACTTGGGGCCCTAAGATCTAGCCCTCCTGGACCCGTAGAGGGATCTCTCCAAATAGAGCAAAGAATGATGTATCTTTGAAGCTCAAAATGAGATGTTGGGCTAGTTATGAAGCAAAAAGGGGAGTTTTAAATGATTTGGTTGGTGAGTTGCTGGGTTGGTCATGAGATCATAGACTGAGAAAGTAATGGGAGGAAAGGAACAAAACAACAAGATGTTTCAGCTAAGAGGATAGGTCAAGACAGTGCCATCCATTGGGTTATGGAGTCATGTAAGGTGATTACATGCAACAACTAGCCAAAGCTTCCAAAGGGCAAGTCATCTAATACTAGAGGATATTTTAGATTAGATGGTGGGATGGAACATTAAGGATTGAAAGTGAAAGCAGGAAAGCAACCTAATTTCTATCTATAGATCAGGTTAGAGGTCATTTAAATATAAACCTGCTTGGAAATACTCATAAGCAACTCTCAAAGAGGGACAAAGGGGCAGCTTAGAGATCGGACCAGAGGTCATTTAACTTTAGGTCAGCTTTAGCATGCTCCAAGGGAAAACAGAGATAAGTTTAACAGAGAGAACTTAGAAAGGCTAGTTGGTCGCACAAGGATCCTAGTGGATAGGGCTAACTCTAATCCCTAGTGTTCCCAAATATTCTAGCTTAAACCCAACAAGAACATCTAAAGAAAGATTCATTTAATTCATACATCAGCTAGCAGCATAAGGAACTACTAGACTGGTTAAATTAACTAAAAACAACCCTTAGATAACACATTTAGTAGAAAAACATTAAAGGCAAGGAGAGCAGAGACATAGGGTACCTAACAAGGGTAAATCCTATGCCATATTTCTGATGTAAGCCAGCAGAAAATGAACTTTATGAAAATGTGATAAACATAGTTAGAAAAACATCACCAATAGTAATAGACCAGGATCCTGTGAAATGTGCTTTGATTAATTGATGTAGAACCAGTCACATACACTGAGCTCAATGGCTGATTACAATCCAAACTTTCTCCTCCCAACCTACTACAAAACAACTACTCTGCTAATCTCTCCCAAACTGTTCTAACAGTCAAAACTGAAATCCCTCTAACTACAACAGTAGCAGCCGAACAACAACACTTTACAATATGTTCTCGGGAATTCTTATAGGAGAAAAGAATAACAGGAGTAGATGTAAACTTAAATGCAACATTAAAACTCTGAAGCAGTAGGAGGGATGAGGCTCATTCTGTTTTAATTCTGAGCATTTATCTTTGGTACTCGTTGCAGTGTTCTGGTGAATTTCACAAAAAGGCAGAATAATGATGCTAGGTCTGCCATACCGTGTAACAAATGCTTCTGATGGTGTAGGACTGCTGATAGGGCAGAAATCTCATTTGGACACAATGTAGACTGAAACAATAATGTGTATCGTGTCCTTTCATGGAAGAACATTCTGCTGATATGGAAACCCTGATAGTATTATATTTCTGTGCATTGGACCATCTGAATGATCCACTGGGTCTTTGATTCTGGTACCTTGTCTTTGAACAATTGGATTAAGGCTCAAAATCTGCAATTACAAGCCTTAAACGCACTATTTTTCCACTGATACTCTTTTCCGCTTTCTAGATTTCCTCTGACTGTGAAATATGTGCTTTAATGGCGCCAGCGAGGTTTTGCAAAGCTTTAATTCTGTCCTTCGATGAAATTTATGTCGCAAACGCCTTTCCAGAAATTTCCCTGTAATATCGGGCTCTAAATTTAGCTTCTTCTGTGCACTGCGCCATTACAATAGCATATATGAACCATGGCGGGTTTTACGACCTAATAAACCTCCAAAACACGAAAAAAGTTACGAAAAACATGTATGGAGGTGGTGGTATGGATGAAAGTGACAATGGCAGCGTGGCGTGGACGAGGATGATGACTGCAGAGGCTACCGTGGAGGAAAACATGGCAGAGCGAAGAATGCATGGGGAAAACGTCAAGGCGGACATTTTAATGTAAAAACATTGAACTTTGACCTTGGGACAAATATATATAACAGGGGCGAGTGAATGTACGGTGGAGACACGTGGAAAATGACGTGGCAGGACCGGGAGATGGCGGGGCGGTCAACAACGGGGAAACCAAATCTGGACCGTCCGATCTCAAAGGAGATCGATGGTGGAAAACACATCGGAGGGCGATGGACAGTGGGCCAGGGGTACGGAGACCATAGATTATCACGCGCACAGCTTCATTGAGCGATGACCGTTGGATGGGCCGCCCCAGATCAGACGGCTCACGGCGATATCGCTATGCATCCGCAGATGAACGATAACGTGCGATGAGGTAGTGGTTTTGAAACAGTGCGCCTGACACGCGTCGTTTGATGAGTGGAATCACTGGCTGATCGGAAAATACCGCCTACCTCCGAAAGGCGATGCGATAGAAACCGTTTGGTTTTGGCATAGTGTGCAGCGGGGACCACAGGAGCCGGTAGAATGTGGACCATTGATCATTGTTTACGTTGGACAGTGATTTCCTAGATTGAAAAATTACGCAGAAAGCCTATGTAAACCACACAAAATATAATATTTTTCCCATTAACAAAAGGAAAAAACCCTTTTTATATGAATGGCAGAATGTATAGTATGGTGGGCCCCAGGGAAAACATCGCAATCACAGATTGGGAGATGGAGAAATCACAAATCGCATAACAGAACTTGTGATGCGACATTGTGATGGGGCGATCGCATCGCAACTGTTTGCAACGTGATCAAATCACATCGCAAATATTTGCAATGGATCAAACAGACATAAAGAAAGAAAATGCGATTATGCGATTGCGATATAAGCGGCGGGTCTTATAATATGGTTGGAAAGTGGGTTTCTAACCCATTTAATGTGATTTAAAGGTTAGGAAGGGGAACGATAGAGGAATAAGGGGGGGAAAAGGAAAAAAAAAGGTAGGGGAAGGATATAAAGGGGATTTGGAAAGGTAAGAAGGGAAATAGAAGGGGAAACAAAATAGAAGCCAAGTGGGGGTGAGAAAAGAGGGGAGGGACCTTTGGGCATTTCTTCACAAAAATAGAGGCTTTGTAAGGGAAAAAAACAGAGGGGATTTATTCAAAGGGAAAAGACACAAAGGGGCTTCAAGGATGATGTGTTCTCAGGGGAAATTCATTCCTTGAAGGCTCAGAAACATTTTAGCCCCCTACTTTGCTTTGTCAAAAATTTATAGGGGGGCTAACAGTGGCTCCACATGGGGACGGCTTCTTCTTGAAGGAGTCAAGAATTCAGAGAATAGATCTTTGGAGTAGGCCAGTTGCCTACTTATTGGCTCATCCTTTTCTTTCTTTGATCAGCTGCCACAATATGAAGACATTGCATCAGCAAAAAAAAATTTCCTCAACATTCTACCTACCCATACTACAATCCTAGCATTTTTTCTTCTTCTACAGTGCATTTGAGCTAGCAGACCCTTCACATCATTTTATTTTTCAAACAGAAAATAAACCTATTCTAAATCTACCCTTATTACTCCATGAGGCCAGATTAGACTGTTGGTCTCATATATTTTGCTACCTAAGATACTATCTGCTAGGATTTTACTGTCTAGCAGACTTCTTCTCTATATTCTAAGACAGAAAGTGAAAAACAGTCAAGCCAGGATTAGACTGTCTGGGTTGCTGACTTTGCAGAAATTAAAAAAAATAACTACATGCTCTCAGGATGAGCTTTATTTTAGACTTCCTACCTACTCTACTCTACTTGGAAATCTTTGATGTTCTAGGTGATACAATAATGCCAATGTAGCCAGTCAAGCAGTAGCAAAAAAGGATATGAGCACTGACTGCCTGCCAGAGATAACCACAGGGTGCTCTGCATGTAGTTCTTCAAAAATGTGGTCACCAATAGTAGTGACCACTGCTGATGAATCTGGCCCGTGTTAAATATCAATTCTGGAGTATTTGAGAAAATTAGGGCCTCCATATATTCTGCCACAGGATCAATGAACAGATGATGTACATTTTCTTCTTTTAGGCCTTCCATGACTGGTAGGCTGTCTTCATCCTGGGCAACTTTGACTATTGCTTCTTCCACTGCATCCTCAAAGTGGCTCTTGAAAGCCCATTCATCTTCTTCTTGCACATCAAAAAGCGGTGGAATTTCTTCTTTCTTAGGAGGAGGGAGAATTTCCAAAAAGGCTCTCGAGTCTCTGAACTGGTATGATTTCTCTTGTGAGTTCAGGAGTTCAAACTCAGCTTCATACCTTTCAACCACCACTTCTAAGAAGATTTTCCTGAGCATGGGTCCGCCTTTTGAGCTGAGAGGAATAACCCCTGGAAGGTCCTCCACCTTATATTCTGCCAGGTCACTAGAAATTGTATCATGACACACTGCTATGAAATCTAGAAACATTTCTGCAAACTGTTCAGGGTCTTCCATTAGTGAAGTGACTTGTTCTTTGGCATGGATGATGTTGTAGTGCGACATGGTCTACCAGTGGAGTCTTGTGAACACACAAATAATCAGTGGCCCACTGATCACCAGGGGAGTCCTTAAATCATTCAGGAATTGTGGAGTCACCAGGTGGATGATTTACAATTTTACTGTCCACCGCAGTGATTTACCAAATCAGGCTGATTTGTCTCTTTCCCTAGTGGAGTCGCCATTATGTTGCGTTGTAGGGTCTATATTGGGCTGTGGATTGCTTTGTTCCTTGGGAAATGTATGAGTTTCAGGGATCTGGTTGGATGGTTGTTTGTGCTCCTTTTCTGGTTCATTCGGGGTCAAGTCTCCACCACATATCCTATAGGTTTCATTGCGGTTTTCTTCTTGGTTGTCCTCCAAGTCCAAAGAAACCATTATGTTAAAATCCACAGCTTCTGTCTCTCTGTTTGTATCTCTGTCTGGGGACTCTGACCCTTTTAAATATTCATCATTACAAAAGATGAAGGAGTGAAGGTCTATATGTACAGAATAGACAGGTGAATTTTCTGTTTTTTCAGGGCTACTGACTAGGAATTTCATGTGTGTCTCCCTATACAATTTTCTAAGTTGGCCAAAGATTTGGATTGGGGATGTAGCTTGGATCCCCATGATATTGATAGTAGCATGCCATACTTAGGTGGCACATCTGCCACCACAACGTCCATGACCATACATTTAGCTGGGATTTGAGTTAAACTCACACACAAGTCTTTGATCAGGCCTAGGAATTTTACTCTGTTAGAGTCGAAAGAGTATAAATATTTGTACGGTCTGGTTATCTCTAGACCCAGTCTTTCCATAACTACTTTAGGAATTAGGTTGTGAGATGCTCCAGAGTCATGCATTGCATTATGCTGGATCTTGTCATGAACGTTGAGACTGATATAGAAAGGTGGAACTACCCCTTCTTGAAACTTCTCCTCTATCTTAGGTCCAAACAATAGGGTAGGTTGATCATCATTCAAATTGACAGAGTCACCATTTTCACCTAAGTTCAAAGCTCTCAAAATCTGGCCTTTATATACATCCTGAGTGGCCAGCTCAGAAAGTGGGACAGAGATTTTAATTCTTGCAATCTCACTTTCCAAATTTAAAGTGGACTGACTCTTTGGGACGCTCATTTCTATTTTATTTTCCACTGCCTTAGTGGCTGAATCAGTGGGCTGATTATCATTATGTATAGTGTTTGTGATAGTTTTATCAGGAGCACTAACTGCGGTGCTAGTGCTGCTAGCTGGTTTACCTTGTACATTAGCATTTTGGTTGTCTTTCTCTCTATTCTTTCCAGAACTCTCAGCTGTTGATTTATTACCTTCAGCATTTTCTTTGGAAGATTTCTCAGGTCTATTTTTGATGGTCATCTCAGAAGCTTTGGGCTTAGCAGTTTCTTGACTCTTTTTGCTTCTAAGCTCATACTTTTCTCTGACCTGCATCATGGCATTTTCAAATCCTAATCTGTAATCTTCAGATTCCAACCATTCCTCCTCCCAACCAGAGGGTGAAGGCTGGTCTTCTTTCGAGTAATAGTTATGGATTGAATCTTTTGTTTCAAACATATTGATTGTGTTTCCCTTATACTCTTCTATGATTCCCTCATCCTCATCAAGAAAATTCTCTTGGAATGGGGGAATAACTTGTTGATCTGATTCTCTTTGTCTGTTGGGGGTGTTATTGTTTCTTCTAAAGTTTTGGTTCTAGTTTTGGTTTCTATTCTGGTTATTAACTATGACAACCATTTTTTCCATCATTTGTTGTAACCTCTCCACATTTTTAGACAGCTTGTCATAATTTTGGTCAGATGTGGAAGCTACGTTGTCATCTCTGTATGTTACCCTTCTCTCAGATTTCAGTCTTGCTCTCTTTTCAATCAGATTAGCTTCTATGTTCACCGCTCCTTTCTGCTTGTCCTCCAATGTGTTGTATTCATTATCTCTAAGCTCGTAGGCCATGTCAGCATCAAAACCTTCAGGGTATTTTGCTAGGGCCATGCCTTGAGGAGGTTTCATATGTGGAGGGAGAGCATTATAAATGTTGTTGAATCTTGTTGTGTAATCATGAACACTCTCTCCTACGTTTCTTTTAAGGGTCATGTATTCTTCCAGGATTTGGTGAGGGTTTGCCCTAGTTTCCCATTTGTTTATGAAAGTTTGATATAAGCCCGAGAGATCATTGATGCTGCCTGGAGGTAGGCCTTTAAATCATTTCTTCACACTGTTTGGTCAATTTAGTGTGTCCTAAATTGCTGCATTTAATTGTCAATCCGGGAATCGTAAGCTGATGAAGTGCGGCGCACTATATGTGCAAGATAACCTCTTTCTTATCTTTTTGTCGTTTATGGTCTTTCTAAGGTGAAATGGAAATTCTAAAGTGAGAAACAAGCTTGGTTATAATTGTTCAAGGAAATGATATTCCCCTAGAATGATTTTCCAATCTCGAAACTTCAAAAGCAAATTGGAATTACAATGACAAAAGAAAGTAAACTGCTGAAATGGAAAGTGCTGTTAATCTAATGAATCAAAACAAGAAACTAGTGAATATGAAAACTAAACTATTCTTGCTGCCAACTGAACACAAAAGAAACTACGCTTATGGAAATTAAAAGTTGCAATGAAAGAAATCTAAACCAGATTACATCAATTCATTTTCTGACCCTTCATCATTAGACCAGCTATGACTTGTGGAAGTAATCATAAACAACTTGTGTAACTGATATTTAATTTGCAGAAAGTAAACTAATACTAAACCATACACACATGATTCAATCCCTCGCCATCAGTCCAGCTGTGGCTTTTGGAGGCAATTGAAGATGTCATACATGATTCAATATATCTAAGTTTGCGGAAAAGAAACTAATACTAAACTACACACTTCATCATGCAGCCCCTCACCACCAGTCCAGCTGTGGCTTTCGGAGGAAACTGAAGACGCTATGAGCAGCTTAATATATCTAATTTTGCAGAAAGGAAACTAATACTAAACTACACATCTCATCATGCGGCCCCTCACCATCAGTCCAGCTGTGGCTTTCGGAGGTAGCTGAGGACACTATGAGTAGCTTAATATGTCTAATTTTAACTATTGAATCAGATAAACAAAACTGAAATGCACAAAACAAAACTGAAGTTAAACAAAGACTGTGAAAGAAAACTAGCAGCAGAATAATATCAGTTTCATATTATTAGCGAAAATACTATGAAAATGCCCCGGGGTGTCTACCTAAAACCTGCACAAGAAAACTGATCAGTATTTTAACAATCATAAAAACATAAAAGACAGGAATGCAATGGAAATTACAGAAATGTATGAACAGAAATAAAACAACTATGAAATATGAACATGTAATTGGTTATGATACAATGATTACTTAAAGAAATGAAATGAAAAATATATACATTAATACACAGAACCTCGGCTGAGCAGGGGCCCTCTACGCAGCTCTGGTATGATCTTCAAACACGAATTAAGTTATGAAACAGAGTTTTTCACATTAAAAGGAAAGTCATTACAGTGGTGGTATTACGGCTCAAGGCAGCGTAATTACCACATAACAGAGTACGCACATCAACTTAACAACTAACAACTATCAACTCACATTCACTAACTCTACGTGCGTATGCAAACGCTCTTTATAAAGCAATAAAATGTAACTGTCTCCTGAAGTTTATGATAGCAGCCAGCACGTAGACCACTAAGGCCACGGATATAGGAGTATGGCCATGTTGGAAAACGGATCTATGGAAGTTGGGCGCTTGAATTCAACTCCAGAACTTTGCACAGATGTCAATTAACCTCCGCAAGCTTGGAAACGGCCGTATGGATGTTTCTATGCCACGAAACAGAGTCCAGCCGACATAGAACTCCAGAGTTGACTTCCACGTGGATGGCTTTGACCGCGGCTTTCCTTGACGAATTTACTTGAACCAATAGGACACGAACCATGTCCTTGTCATTCCTAGCCTGCCCATGTGGCTCGTTTCCTTCGTTGACACATGTAACATTGATTTCCACAAAATAGCTGCGGAAAGTTGCAGCGGCTGCGGAAAGTGACAAGTTTCCGCAGCTGTATGAACAAAATCTAAATCAAATAGAAAACACACAAACATAATTAAAAACCATGTTAGATACACTTTTGCACATGATATTGACAATTTTGGAGGTTTAGGTGAGTGAAAGAGATATGGAAAAGTGTATGGAAAAGAGACAAATTCGGGACTCAACATACCCCCACTGTGAAGGTGTTGCATGTCCTCATGCAACCAAAATTTTGACACTCTCTGTTCAATTCATGTGCCTTGATACTTCAACCAACACATCTAACCCCCTTCTCTTCTTCTTTGGTACTGCCATCATTCTGGGTTTCTTCATGAGGCACCTGAATTTGATATTCACAAGTGCTCTGCTCAATTTTTGGCATTTCCTTTTAGCTTCTTATTTTTCTTTTGCCAAATACCCAAATGTAACATAGTATTGTCATGGATAATCTTGTCCAGTTTGCCTTGCTCTTTGAGTGTTTCATTTTCATTTTTGATATGCTGATTCAAAAGCTCAAGCTCAAAAATCTCTTGTTTTAATGACTGAACCAAGTCATCCTGCAATGTATGAGGCTGAGTAGAAGAGGTGCTTGGACCTGTGGCTGCCTTCTCCAAGGATTCTATATAATCATAGACCTCCTGCTGTTTGGGGTCTACTTCCGGTGTCTTCTTCATTGGTCTGTCCTCAAAATGCTGCAAGGGAGAATTATGTTCAAAATTTGGCTGAGGAGAACTTTCATCAATATTTTGCTGAGAATAAGATGGAGTACACTCATTGTCTGATTGGGAGTGAAAGGAGTCAGGTTCACTAACTGACTGAAATGGACTATGGTCAGTTGGAGACTGTTCAGATGTCTCTTCAACCAAATCAATGAAATGAGGACCTTTAATTTGTGTTTTTCTCAGTTTTCCCTTAAGCCTGCTACTTCTCCTCACATGCTGTGGTACACTACCCTTTTGTTCTTGTTTTCCTGTTTTTGCCTTCTTAGATAGAGATGAATGTTTTTGAAGAAAAATTAATCTCTCAGACAGAATTTGGTGATCTTCTTTTTCAGAAGAAGAGGTTTTATGGACAGCCTCAACAATTTCTTTCCCTTTTGATGTTTTTGGCTTCTTAATTTTGATTTCCTTCTTCTTCCTTTTTATCAATCTCTCTTCCTTATCATTTTTCTTCATAGTAATAGTAGAAGTATCTTGGATTTCATCTATTGTTCTTTTCCTTCTACTTCTTTTTGCTGTGCTAGCTGTGGGAACTTCCTGTGTAGGAGCAACTTGGGTTTCAACATCCATTTTATTTCTTCTACTCCTTCTAATTGATTTACCTTCAGGAATTTCCTGAGGTTCTTCAAAGAAGTTTCTAACTAAAAATTGTTCCCAAGTATCTTCTCTTTCTTTCAGTTCCTTTTCAATCAAAATTTTTATAAGCCCATGATGATATAAATGAGGCTCTACATCTCCTAGGTGTTTTTGCACAGTCACAGCCATTTTCTTCAAGCTATTGAATAGGAAATAAGGAAGATTGAGAGTTTGGTTTTCAAGGAAATTCATCAATATCCTAGTATGATACATGTACATAGAGCCAAAGCGACCTTCACATGTGATAAATTTCTGAACAATGAGTAATAAAGTGGCCCATTCATCTTTTATTGCATGCACTGGAATTCCTCTTTTGAAAACAGTGATATCCATACCTTGATTTCGGAGGATTGTTCTCCATGCCTCATCACTGATACTTTTGTTTTTGAACCACCGTTCTCCTTCTTGAAGAAGCTCTGTTGCTGCTGCTATTGATGCTTCATTAACCAAAAATTTGAGGTCTCCCACTTCTGCTTCAGAGCCATCAAATGATCTTGCAAACGCTTTGGTAATTTCTCTGTGGTAACCTCGGAATTTCTGAATAAAACGTAGCCATTTAGCTTTTCTCAACATCTCTTTTGCTTGTGGAAATCCCTCTATGAACTTCGGTCCTTCTGGCTCTGCCCTTAATAATTTTCCCATTTTACTTCTCTGTGCTTCACAGCTTGCCTCTGTGAGGGTTTTAAACGGAAGTGGAACGATGGAATACACGGAGTCGAGCACAATGCTGTGGGGATGTTATCACAAAACGGAAATGAGCACCATACACAAAATGGAATAAGACTGTGGGTGAATATACGGGAATGAGAGTGAGTAAAAGGAACGGAATGGAGTGAAACATGGAATGAGAATGAGTAGAGTGAGGTTTTGTAACACGACAGAGAAACGACAAAGAAGTTAACAAAGTGTAATGCATTCGGCCGCATTTTGAATTTTTGGTGGCTGTGTCATAAATATGAACACGTTCCAATCAATGATTATGGAGTTATGCGGCTTGTAAGAGTCCTTTGTCAACTCAAATACGTATCATTATCTTCGGTGGGCTATTTGAACATGAGTAAGAGTCGGAATTTCAATAATGAAGCCGTTTGTGAATAAATGCAAGAGGATAACATAGAGATCGTGGAGGGTTACAGACTGTCAATATAATCATTGTGCGTTATGGGTAGAGCTCATAGTTTAAAATTACATAAAAAAAATGTGTCTTTTATACTATTTGAAATAAAATTTATTCATACCTTTGGAATCCTTGCTCTTGCCCTTGGTCTTCAACTGATTGATCTTCATTAGTGTCTTGAATGTCCCATTGATCCTCTCCTGCATTTTATTTCATGATTTTATGAAAACAACAACTAGCTGTACATTCTTTTTGAAAACAGAGTAGTAGCAGCTGCGGAATCTGCTTCTGGCTGCGGAAACTGGAGTCAGCTGCGGAAACAGATGTCAGCTGCGGAAACTGACACAGCTATTACTTAGCTGAAATAGAAATGAACAAATGACAAATGACCAGATGGAAATGGTCATAAAAATATTTTTATTGATGGAATGGATGAGATGAAGTGGAATGAAGTGAAATGAAATGAAATGAAATGAAATGAAGTGAAGTGAAGTGAAATGGAGTGGGTGGTGAGATAAAATAAAAGACAGAATTTTTTTTGGAAAATATAGAGTGTCAGGTGTCCCTGATTTTCACCCCATATTTTCTGTATAAGACTGCCAATCAATGATTGGTTTTCAGGCTTATACCATTTTTTTTCTTCTCTTTTTATTTTTATTTTTTATTTTTTTTTTAACTTGAAAAACAAAAACTAGCTTGGTAGAGAAGAAGGATTCTTCTGTACCAGCCTGATTGCAGAACTTTCTTGAAACAACTTGACAAAATCCTCTTTAGAGAGTGGCTTATGATAAATTTTCAATCTATGGCCATTCACTAAAAGAGGAGTTTGAAACTCATCAATGGTCTTGATTCTTACAGCTCCATTGTTAAAGACCTTGTCAATCTCATATGGTCCAAGCCAATGAGTCTGAAATTTCCCTTGAAAGTCTTTAAACTTGGAGTCAAATAACAATGCCCAATCTCCTTCTTGAAACTTCTTTTCTTTGATATATTTGTCATGCCACTTAGTTCTTTGATATTGAACTAGATCGGTTCTTAGAATTGCTTCTTGTCTGATCTCATCTAGCTCATTCAATTGCTCCATTCTATGCTTTTGAGCTTCTGATAAGTCCATTCCCAACTGAACTGCTCTCTTGAAGGTCTTGACTTGGAACTCAATGGGGAACAAGACTTCTTTCCCATAAACAAGTTCATAGGGAGAATGTCCTGTTGTATTCCTCCATGTAGTTCTGTAGGCCCACAAGGCTTCTGGAAGCCTTTCTGCCCAATCTCTTCTATGTAGATGAACAGTTTTGGTGATGATACTTTCAAGAACTTTGTTTGTGGATTCCACTTGACCATTTGCTTGTGGATGGTAAGGAGTAGATCTTCTGTGCTTGATTTTGTATTCTTCCATCAATTTCTCCACCAAGTTGGATGTGAATTGGCTTCCTTGATCTGTCACAATTTCTCTTGGAACACCAAAGCGAGTAAAAATATTCTCATAAAGAAAATGAACAACTGAATTTTCAGTAGCAGATACTAATGCTTTGGCTTCTACCCATTTAGTAACATAATCAGTACAAACCAATATATATTTCTTTTGCTTGGATGGTGGATTAATAGGTCCAATGAAATCTAAAGCCCATTTTTCAAAGGGTTCAATGAGTACCTGTGTTTGCAATGGCATTTCATTTGAAAGGGTAGGTTTCCCTACTCTTTGGCGGCTATCACACCTTTTGAAATATTGTTTTGCATCTTTGAAGAGAGAAGGCCAATAATATCCCAAGGAAAGGATTTTATAGGCCGTCCTTTTGTCCGCAAAGTGTCCGCCGCATGGTTCATCATGACATGCCTTAAGAATATCGGGCATTTCATCTTCCCTGACACATCTTCTGATCACAAGATCTGGCCCTGTTTTAAACAATTCGTTAGAAATCCATGAATATCTTGAACTCTCCTGAATAATTTTTCGTTTTTCTCTTTGAAATAAATGTGAAGGTAGTTTCCCTGTAACCAAATAGTTAGCAATATCTGCATACCAAGGGGTCTTAATAGTTACTGCAAACAAGTATTCATCAGGAAACTTATCCTCTACAACAGAATCTTCTTTAGTATTCTGAATCCTAGACAAGAAATCAGCTACTGTATTCTGTTTTCCTGGTCTATCCAACACAGTAATATTGAATTCTTGCAAAAGTAAAAGCCATCTTGTCACTCTGCCATTAGTAACAGGTTTGTTCATTAAATATCTAATTACAGAATGGTCAGTATGAATAAAAGTTTCATAGCCTGTTATGTAATGTCTAAACTTATTAATTGCATGAACAACAGCTAAAAACTCTTTTTCAGTCACAATATAGTTCAACTCTGTGGGAGTCAAATTTTTACTGGTGTAATAAATGGCATAAGGAACTAAATCTTTTTGACCCAACACAACTCCTAGAGCTGTATCTGAAGCATCTGTAGAAATATGGAAAGGAAGTTTCCAATTTGGTCCTCTCAAGATAGGTGCTTCAGATATTCTTGTTTTCAAAGTTTCAAAAGCGGATTGTCAATCAGGATCCCATTTAAATTCACAGTCTTTTGTAAGCAACTTGAAGAGTGGAGATGCTATTTTAGTGAAGTTCTCTATAAATCTTCTATAGTAACCAGTAAAACCTAGAAAACTTCTAACATCTCTTTGACAATTTGGAATAAGCAACTTGGAGATGACTTCAACTTTTGATCTATCAACTTTAATTCCATCTCCTGAAATATGATGTCCTAAAACAATCCCTTCAGTAAACATCATAAAGCATTTTTCATGGCTTAATGAAAGGTTTGTTTCTTTACATCTTGTGAGAACTTTTTCCAAATTTTCTAATGCCTCTTCAAATGAATTACCATAAACTGTAAAATCATCCATATAAACCTCTACACAATCATGGATTAGATCAGAAAAAATTCCTAGTACTGCTCTTTGGAATGTTGCTGGTGCATTACATAACCCAAAAGGAAGCACTCGGTAGGCGAAAGTTCCCCATGGACAAGTAAATGTGGTCTTATCTTGATCTTCAGGTGCTACCTGAATTTGATTATAGCCACTAAAACCATCCAAAAATGAAAAGTACTTTTTACCTGCTAATGTATCTAATACCTGATCAATAAAAGGCAAAGGAAAGTGATCCTTGAAAGTTGCTTTGTTCAATTTCCTGTAATCAATGCATACCCTCCATTTACCATTCTTTTTAGGTACTATAACCAAAGGAGAAACCCATCGGCTATCTGAAATTGGATAAATGAAGTTTACATTGAGAAGTTTTGGAGCTCTTCTTTCACTATCTCCATAAGATTTGGATTCATCCTTCTTTGAGGTTGTCTGATTGGTCTACTGTTTTCCTCAATATAGATATGATGGATGCAAGTCTTAGGATCAATACCCTTCATGTCAGTATACTCCCATGCAAATGCGGTAGAATGTTTTTGCAAGATTCTGGTTAGTTCTTCTTGTTGTGACTTCTCCAGATGTTTGTTGATATTCAATGTCTTTTCTGGAAAAATCTCAAAAGCAGAATTACCAAACTCTTCCATAGAGTAAAGAGACATTTGTCTTGATGATAAATATTCTATGTCAGATTCCAACTGAAATTGTGTGGGGTCATATTATGAAGATGTCTCAAAATTTTCTAATGTGTTCAGAATTTGACTATCCTCACTGATTTCAGAAATGGTAAAGACAGGTTGTATAGTGTCCTCATCATTGACCCATTCATTGTCTCCTACTTCTGTGATTTCTTTTGCTGGAGGATACAAATTGAATTTCTTTGTCAAATTACCATTAGAAATGTACATATCCCCAGATCTACAACTAATGAAAGCATCAGCTGTGGCTAGCAAAGGTCTTCCTAAGATAAGTGGGTGCCCTCCTAGATTACTCTTGGGAGTCAAAATCATAAAATCTACTGGATATTCCCAAGAATCTAAGGAGACTGAAATATCTTCTAATACACCATCTGGTTTAATAATTGATCGATCTGCAAGTTGCAGTAAAGTAGGTGTAAAAAGAAAGTTAGGAAGTTTTAGCTGGTCCATAGTCTGTCTACTCATAATGTTGATAGCAACCCCTAAGTCAATCAATGTGTTTGGAATTTCTATCCCATTTATATGTGTCTTGACAATTGGACTTCCTGGATCTACATACTTCTGCATGATAATTTTTCCCATCATAATATCTGCAATCTTTCCTACCAGGTGGATTCTTCTTGTGTCTTTTAGTTTCCTTCCTGGTCTTTTGAAACTCAACTCCTTTATGGTTTTTGCTAGAATAGAAATTTCTCGAATGGCTTGTAGCAATGGAATCTTGATACAAACATTCTTCAATTCATCTAGAAAGTCATAGTTAGGCAACAAGATTTGTTTTTCCACCCCCTTATCAATTTGTAGTCTTTCCGGAAAAGGAGGTGTAGATGAAGATACATGTTGCTCAACTATAGGAGTTGTGGATGCTAGCTTTTCTTTTTCTTTTTGAATTTTTGAATTTTGAAGAGATTCTTCCTCAGAACCCTTATCGACTTGAAGAGAGTCCTCCTCGGAGGTATCTTGCTCTTGAATGTCTATAGAAGGTTTTTCTAAAACTCTACCAGATCTGAGTTGTACATCGTTGAGAGGAACAATCATATAGGTAGGAAATTGTTGTCCTTCTACCATATAAGTAGTTTGAGGATTCTTATTGTTGGGATTTGGCAATGGCTGAGCTGGAAGTTGATTTGTCTTCTGTTGGTATGGGAGCATGAGTTGAGGATTTGTATTTTGTTGAGAAGGTTGATGTTGTGGAAATGGCAATGAAAGTTGTTGTGGATTTTGGCTTGGAAATTGTGGAGCTTGTTGGTTTTGAAAAGATGGAGGATATTGAGCAAATTGAGCAAATCTCCCATAAGGATTTTGCATTCCTTGTACCCATGGATGATATGAGTTTTGATGTTGGGGCCAAGGTTTTTGCCAAGGAGTCCAATTTGGTGGGGTTTGAAGATTCATAGGGTTATTAAACCCTTGAGATTGTTGTCCCTGCCAAGGTCTCCTTGCGACAAAACAGAGAGATTCTATTGAATTTGGATCTTCTTGAAAAACAACTTTGAGTCCAGGGATTGAAGGACAATCCTTGATTTCATGATTTTTTGAGCAAATCATACATGTTTCTACAACTTTTGCATCCAAGGGACATTCCCTTAAAGCATGTTTCTTTCTACATTTCGGACAAAAGATGGCTAAAGCATCTGTTTCTGCTTTCTGCTTGTTTTGGATTTTAAGGGTGTCTAGTTGTTCACTAAGACCCCCTAAGATATCGGTTTTAAACTCATCAAGCATATTACCAATCTCTGCCCTACTTACTGATCCAGTTGCAGATTTGTTAGCCCTAATAAGAGAAGAATCCCTAGGCCCTTTTCCAGTTTTAGATCTTCCCCTTGAGAATCGGATACATAGTTCTGTTATATCATGAAATGGGAGTTGAGAAATGTCTCCTTTACCCATCATGTTTAAAATGTCTATCCATTCATCTCTAATGGCTTTTAATATGAGGGCTTTCAAGGTTTCATTATCTAAGTTGCTCATCTTTGCTCTTTTCAAGTTGTATTGGAATCTTTCAAGTAAGTCTTCCAAACTTTCATCTTCTTTTTGCATCATTTTGAATACCTCATCCTTGTGATTGGTGGGCATACAATAATCCAAGTATCTATCCAAAAATGTTTGTTTCATATCATTCCAAGTCCTGATAGATTGAGTGGCTAATCCCATGAACTGCTCAACTATAGGAGTTGTGGATGCTAGCTTTTCTTTTTCTTTTTTCTTTTTTGAATTTTGAAGAGATTCTTCCTCAGAACCCTTATTGACTTGAAGAGAGTCCTCCTCAGAGGTATCTTGCTCTTGAATGTCTATAGAAGGTTTTTCTAAAACTCTACCAGATCTGAGTTGTACATCGTTGAGTGGAACAATCATATAGGTAGGAAATTGTTGTCCTTCTACCATATAAGTAGTTTGAGGATTCTTATTGTTAGGATTTGGCAATGGCTGAGCTGGAAGTTGATTTGTCTTTTGTTGGTATGGGAGCATGAGTTGAGGATTTGTATTTTGTTGAGAAGGTTGATGTTGTGGAAATGGCAATGAAAGTTGGTGTGGATTTTGGCTTGGAATAGGTGGTGTAGGAGAATCCTCTAATTCAGCTGGTCTTTGGCTTCCAAAAATCTTAAGGCTAGGGGTAGATGATGGTGAATCTGGTCTATGCCTTGAAGAAGATGGAGTTGTGAAAATCGAACTCTTGGCTTTAGCTATAAACCTTCCCCTAGAATCTCTTGCTCTATGCATGTCATTTTTTATTTTTATTTTTTTTTTTAGTTTTTTTTTTAACAAAAGTTGGGCTAATAATTCTCTTTCTGATCTTCCAGATCACACTAGGTGCAAGAAGAGAGCATACTTAAGAAATTACTAAACCAATAACTCTCTTTTCTGATCCTCTAGATCACACTAGGTGCAAGAGGAGAGCATAATTCAAGAAGTTATCAAGTTTTCCCTTCTTTTATGATTTTATGTGTTTTTTTTTTTTAAGAAATTGGCTACCTAGTTACACTTCCCCGGCAACGGCGCCAAAATTTTTGGTCAATTTAGTGTGTCCTAAATTGCTGCATTTAATTGTCAATCCGGGAATCGTAAGCTGATGAAGTGCGGCGCACTATATGTGCAAGATAACCTCTTTCTTATCTTTTTGTCGTTTTATGGTCTTTCTAAGGTGAAATGGAAATTCTAAAGTGAGAAACAAGCTTGGTTATAATTGTTCAAGGAAATGATATTCCCCTATAATGATTTTCCAATCTCGAAACTTCAAAAGCAAATTGGAATTACAATGACAAAAGAAAGTAAATTGCTGAAATGGAAAGTGCTGTTAATCTAATGAATCAAAACAAGAAACTAGTGAATATGAAAACTAAACTATTCTTGCTGCCAACTGAACACAAAAGAAACTACGCTTATGGAAATTCAAAGTTGCAATGAAAGAAATATAAACCAGATTACATCAATTCATTTTCTGACCCTTCATCATTAGACCAGCTATGACTTGTGGAAGTAATCATAAACAACTTGTGTAACTGATATTTAATTTGCAGAAAGTAAACTAATACTAAACCATATACACATGATTCAATCCCTCGCCATCAGTCCAGCTGTGGCTTTCGGAGGCAACTGAAGATGTCATACATGATTTAATATATCTAAATTTGCAGAAAAGAAACTAATACTAAACTACACACTTCATCATGCAGCCCCTCACCATCAGTCCAGCTGTGGCTTTCGGAGGTAACTGAAGACGCTATGAGCAGCTTAATATATCTAATTTTGCAGAAAGGAAACTAATACTAAAATACACATTTCATCATGCAGCCCCTCACCATCAGTCCAGCTGTGGCTTTCGGAGGTAACCGAAGACACTATGAGTAGCTTAATATATTTAAATTTAACTACTGAATCAGATAAACAAAACTGAAATGTAAAACAAAACTGAAGTTAAACAAAGACTGTGAAAGAAAACTAGCAGCAGAATAATATCAGTTTCATATCATTAGCGAAAATACGATGAAAATGCCTCGGGGTGTCTACCTAAAACCTGCACAAGAAAACTGATCAGTATTTTAACAATCATAAAAACATAAAAGACAGGAATGCAATGGAAATTACAGAAATGTATGAACGGAAATAAAACAACTATGAAATATGAACATGTAATGGGTTATGATACAATGATTACTTAAAGAAATGAAATGAAAAATATATACATTAATACACAGAACTTCGGCTGAGCAGGGGCCCTCTACGCAGCTCTGGTATGATCTTCAAACACGAATTAAGTTATGAAACAGAGTTTTTCACATTAAAAGGAAAGTCATTACAGTGGTGGTATTACGGCTCAAGGCAGCGTAATCACCACATAACAGAGTACGCACATCAACTTAACAATCAAAGAACTATCGTTCCACATCGCATAGAACTCACGTGTTGTATATGCAAACGCTCTTTATAAAGCAATAAAATTGTAAATCGTTTCCGAAGTTTATGATAGCAGCCAACACGTAGACCACGAAGGCCACGGATTTAGGAGTATGGCCATGTTTGGGAAACGGATCTATGGAAGGTGGGCGCTTAAATTCAAGTCCAGAACTTTGCACAGATGTCAATTAACTTCCACAAGCTTGGGAAACGGCCGTATGGATGTTTCTTTGCCACGAAACAGAGTCCAGCCGACATAGAACTCCACAGTTGACTTCCACGTGCATGGCTTTGACCGCGGCTTTCCTTGACGAATTTCATTGAACCACTAGGAACGGACCATGTCCACGTCATTCCTGACCTGCCCATGTGGCTCGTTTCCCTTGTAGACACCTGTAGCATAGAGTTTCACAAAATAGCTGCGGAAAGTTGCAGCAGCTGCGGAAAGTGGCAAGATTCCGCAGCTGAATGAACAAAATCTGAATCAAATAGCAAACACAAAAATATAATTAAAAACCATGTTAGATGCTCTTTTGCACATGATATTGATAATTAATAGGAGTGAAAGAGATATGGAATAGTGTATGAAAGAGACAATGACTCAACAAAGACATTGCGTCAGACTTTGAAGGCCTCCAAATGCTGAGCGCTGTCACTGGAAGGGACTGCATTACCCCAGACTAGGTGACGCAGTCACTACGCTGCCCCTAAGGGTCTTTGCGTAACCCCTAAAGGGTTTCCTGAAAATTGCGTTGTCCTTGTTGTTGTTGCTGCTGCCATCTGCTGTTGTTGCTGCCGCTGTTGTTTGCTGTTGTTGTCGCTGCCTTCCTCTGCGTTGTCTTTCCTGGTCTCTTCTCAACTTCTTGTGTATTCTAGACCTCGAGATCAGATCATCCCCTTGGTCTAAATTCCCCTCTCTGCAACTGAAACACTTGAGAATTATTAGCGACCCCGCCCTAGAATCTCAGCTTGGCTTCAGTGCTCTGCCTTTGTGTCTTACAGATGACCCCAAGCCTTTCCTTTATACTTTTCTCGTTGAAAAATCAACGGCCAAGATTAAATCTTTAATCAATGCATAAGATTAAAAGAAAGCTTGATCTATGTGACTTAAGACAATTTCATCACATGTTTACTTAAATTCACTTTAATTATTTTATTTTCCTACGTTTTAACTTAGGAAATACATTAAAATAATTAATTAATTTAATATCTCCTAAACTAGATGAAATTTCCCAAATCCATTTATGGGTCTTGTAGATTAGGTGAACTCTAGTCCTTCCTGAAAATTTGGGACCTAGAGCACAACTTATGCAACCCCAAATACACAAAATATCAACAGGTAGAAGGACATAGTACTTCTGTGATTGGGCTGCATGAGCTGTAGGGATAGCGTGGCACATTTTAAGGGTTTTTTTGGCTTGTGTTGTGGGCTATAACAAGACTGAGGTTGCTGGGTAGGTGGAAAATTCTAGACGCAACACTAAAGGTGCGGAACAACGTGGTTTCGGTGAATTTTTAAGGCACAACCAGCTGTAGTGGAGGTCGAGGTACAGGAAATTTATGCCAAGGGTGGACGTTGTTACATAGAGGGATTGCAGATGGTTTATGGTTATCTATGGGCAGTTTGAAGGCAGAGAAAGGTGTTGTGTGGTAGGTTGTAGACCATACCATAACAGCAGATTGCGTGGAATTTTTAAGGGTTGGTTTTAAGCCCTTACTCATAGCGTGAAGGAGAAGAATCTCTCCAGCATAGATTGCATTCATTTGGAGGTTGCTTGCTGATTTGAATGGAGGGTTGAGGATTGGAAGGTGTTCCTTAACTAAAATTGCAGCGTTCAGCGGTGCAACGTGGTGTAATAGCAGCATTTGTGGGGTGTATTAGGTCAAGGGTTGACCATGATTGGATCATATTTGTGAGAAGCTTTTTGAACCCAGGTATATGACATTCCGAGGTACGGAAGTGTCATATTAGGAGAAGATCCGACATTGATGAGATTAGGAGCCATAGGATTATTGGAGGGAAACGTGTTGGCTACCCAAAGTAGCCATAAACAAGCTATCTTGAAGGACGAAGAGCAGTTGAAGATTGGGTGAAGGAAGGTGTTGAAGAAGCAACACTTCGATGGAAAAAATTTGTTGCTAGCCTAGCAGATTGGAGCTCGGGTGTTGGCCAACCTAGAGAGAAGACTGGATCATCCCAAGTGCACTCTACAGAAGGATGTGTAGCAGTGTTAGGCGGCAGCCCTCCTAGAGTCTCGATGTGTGGATGCCTTGATGGACTAAAGCACTACTAATGAGCAGTATGGAAGTGAAGGATCGGCAGGACAAGATACGACCTTGTGTTTGTCATTATATCTTGTATACCATAGATTGTTGTATTACTCATATTTAGTTTAATATAACGAAGATTGGGGATTGTAAATTATTGTACAATTTTGATTAAAATTGTGTATATTTTGCATGTGTGATTTATTTATTTATATTTTACGTTGTGCAAAGTAGTTTATGGTTGAGATTATTTGTTTGGTAGCATATGTGATCTAAGACTCTAACCTAGATCCAAGGTCACATAAATTAAACACAAGTTTCGGGATGAAGTCATCACATGTCATGATAACTCCAAGTGAATGCATTTGTATGCTTTTGCAACATCTTTACTATTTGTTCATGCTTAAGGTTTTCAAGTTGAGAACTTATTTGTAAAAAATTTCCTAGACTAATTTCAGCAAGGATAGTCTAAGATTTGTATATGTCTATGGTTGATGTAGAAATATGCAGTGATGATGAATCATTTAGATAACAATTCTCTTGAAAATCTGAAATAATGATGTGATCGAGTGGATTAAAATTTTGCAAAGAATCTATATTAACAAGAAAATTATGAATATTATTTTCTTGAGTGCATGCCATGAACTGACGAGGGGGTCTGTCGTCCTATGTTTCCTCATGTTTATACCTGCAGCGCTATTTTAAAAATATTTCCTCAAAAAATTATTCATAGCCATTGTCATTATATATATGGTCATTAAAAATGTCAATAAGTGTCCTAGGTCTTGGTGTCTAGGGTTTTTGAGTCATTTATATACTAGTCATAAAGCCTGCAAGGTGAGGAAAGTCCAGTACTTGTGATTTATATTTTTATTATCATCATCATTTAAAAAAAAAAAATACATTTCTAGTCCAAAACTCTGTTTTGGAACTAGAAATTTGTCATTATCATTTTGTAATAAATTGTAATTGTTCCGCCATGAAGACATTGTCAAAAGCGGACCCCTGGTCTTTTCTCTAGCCAAGATAGTCATGTCCCTGCAAGAAGACAGTAAAAGCATTAGTATCGACCTCAAAAAAGCCAAAGGAAGTTTGTATTTGAAAAGCCAAAAGTGAAATTACAAAAAACATTTGTAATATGGGTTTGAAGTTTGATTTGAAATAAAATCTGATTGTGAAGATATTTGTGACATGTATAAAAGCCAAAAAAGTTTCATTTGAACCAATTTCATAGCTCCCAAATCGTGTTTGCAAAGTGGAGGGCCGATTTCACAGTTTTGAAGTGCGTGGACAGATTTTTGGGGCTGCGCGACCCACGTTGAGGGAGAGCGACCCACCTGGGCTGCGCGACCCACGCAGAGTCAGTTCAGCAGTGTAGGTTTGCAGGTGCGCGACCCAACTGGGCTGCGCGACCCACGCAGAGCCTGCGCGACCCACGCAGACACAGGGTTTTGAAATTTTGTTTGCACGCCCAGTTTGGCTTGGAATCGACTCAAGCTACCTTCAAACAGGTTTCTATCCATTGTTTGATATTTTTCAACGCATTTATGGCATCATGGCTGGTTTCCAATATTCAAATGAAGGATTTAAAACCCCACAGTCACAGTATTATGGTTTTCAGGGTTTGAAATGAAAATGAATGGTGGAAAGAATGTGTTTGCTATCTTAAGACAGTGATATGGCCAGCCTTCCATATAACATCAAAATCAATTTGCTCTCATACCCATTATACCACTACAGCCATTGCTATTGTTATACCATTTTTAAACCCTTTGAGTCACATTGCCCATGTTTGTAATGGGTCACATTGCCCAATGTAAAAATATGCTCATGTCTTTGTTTCAAATGGCCCATTGAAACCTTTATGGTCATTACTCCTAGAAAAACATATTATTATTAATGCCATGCTCTCCTTTGACTAGATGTGTTCAAACTTTTGAAGGTGGCCTGCTCCTATTTGGTCAAAATTTCATTTGCATTCAAAACAGAGATGGTGCCTTTTTCAGTCCATTTAAAGCTGAGATTTTATCCATAATTTGATTCCTTGATAGTGCTTTGACGATGGGAATATTGGTTGAGTGTTAAACATACATTCTAATTTTGCTTTCACGGCATTCATATCAGTGTACACATTGCCAAAAACTTGATCAGAGATATGTCAGAGACAGTGTCAGAATATGAGCCAGGGTCAGGCAGTGATTCGGTGGCTGAAGGTAATGTGCCACGGGGTTCCCGCAGAGAAAATAGAAGTGGTGATCATCGCAGAGAGGAGCCTACTTCTTTGGCTCGGTTGCAGGCATGTCCATTAGCTATGGATTGTTTCCGATTCTTGTCATGTTTCAGATTTTGTGAGATGGTTGTACAAACCCGACCTCATCGTGAATTAGCACGTCTGTTTGTTCTTCATTTACGGGGTGATCGGGTAAACCTTGTTGGGGTTGATTTCATTGTATCACCTTTGACTATTGCTCAAGCCACTGGCATACCGAACATAGGCGAGGAATGGAGCAAGGGTAAGCAGTTAGAGAAATTTCACTATGAGCCATACATTAAAACTGGATATGTCGCTTACTTGAGCAGAGTTTTTCCATTCAGATTCTTGAGAGATGAGTATGCACCACTCATGAGGCTCATCATTCAGTATTTTAGTTGTGAGGGCAGGTATGCTCGTCTTTTCTCCTATCATGTTCGTTTGCTGATGCACTTCACAAGGGTGCGTATGATGAATATTCCGTATTTCATACACCGCAACATAGAGAGGATGGTTACATTTGTGCAGAAGAAGACGAGCCCAGTGCAGCAGTACAGGAGTATATATCATTTCGCGGTGATCAAAATCTTGGTGTCACATCAGTTGGCAGAGCAGGGCATCACTTGGGAGGATTTCATTTCTAGAGACTTTTTCAGAGTGCCACAACAGCCTCCTGAGGCAGTTCATGATGCAGGAGAGCCCTCACACCAGCCGGACATGCTTGAGGTTGCGCATATCATCACTCCTTTGGTTCAGACATATCAGCGAGGCCACAGGGCCTTATTTGCAGCGTCACGGCGGGTACTATCTCCACGTGAGGTGGAAGGGGTCCTGCCGACTTCATCGACACGGCGAGTATTATCTCCACGTGATGTGGAAAGGGTCTCGCTTTCTTCTCCAGTGCAGGTACAGGTACAAGACAGGGGCAAGAGGCCCGTGCATGATGAGGGCCCATCAGGAGGCCGGGACACCGATATGACAGTCATTGATGTTGATATGGGCTCTCCTAGCTCGAAGCTGAGGGAAGTCATCCAGGAGCAAAGGGCCGAGAATGACCAGCTGAAAGACCAATTGCAGAAGGCTCAGTGGGTGATTAACTATTTGGAGCAGCGCAACAAACGGCTCGAGGATGAGCTCACATTTTATGAGGTGCGCCAAATCCGTGAGGACAGGCAGTGGAATCGAAAGAGGCCCGGTGACATGACACGGTGTGAGGAGATCTTTATGCTCACTCGAATAAATATACATCTGGAGCGTTGGCGAGGCCAGCGAGACAAGAACATGCTTCGCCACATGAAGGCCATTCTTGGGCTGCATGCATGTTTGCAAGCCGAGGATGAGGATCATGAAGAGGAGGTTGCGCAAGGCACTTAGAGCGGAAAAGGCCCTAGCTCCACTTACAACACTTAGGATTTTGGCCGGGGCTTGTGACTAGTCAAGACACACTGATGGAGGACCTCAGCTCGAATTTGGGCAAATTCGGAGAAAATTTTGTCATTTCAAATTTTTGGTCTAAAAAGCAGGGTTTGTTACAAACTACGTGGTCGTGAGCTCATGCGCTCGCATTTTGAGACACTTGCTGGGAGGATATTTTTACATTTTGGATTTTTCATGGTTAATTGTAGTCTCACAGAAGTCAGCTTAGCATTACTAACCAAAATCTGGATGGTGAAAGCATTTCAAAAAACACCATGAAAACCACCTTGCTGCCACCTTTTGCACAAGCAGGGAGTACCTCTGGGAGAATGAGGTTTTGGAGGGTCAAATCAACTCCAAATTCAGAAATTCCACTTGGGTTGGAAATTAGACATCCAGGGCTTTCCAACGAGCTATCATGAGCTCAATTTGGATGTCGGGCGCTACCTCAAAATCAGCCTGGAACATGAGCGACCCACGCAGTTCAGGAGCGACCCACCTTGAGAATTTTTTGAGTTTTTCAGCTGCCAGCTCAGTATTTCGCCTATTTTGGACCAGTTTTGCCTATGGATAAAATTCTTGGGTTTTTATGATGTAAATTCATGTTTGGCATGTAACTTTGGCTTGTTTTTATCTCTTCTAGAAGATTCACTCTCAAATGAGTAAGAAATCATGTAATGGATCAGTTTCCACTCTTTTAGAGGCAAGTTGTTAGCTGCCTAGATTGTAGTTCCATGATTAGAATTGGTTGAAACTGATCCCTGAAGAGGGAATTCGACCCCTAGAGGTGGGGAAAGGGGTTAGAGTGATCTATATATTGTAATTTCTGAGGCATTCTACAGGTTGGACTCTTAGGATACTTTTGATACTATTGTACATACTTTTCATATTTTGGCTAAGGAAAGATCAGGGGTTTTGCGGCACTTGTTGGGATCCTTGTGGTGTTCTGTTCTTGATGATGTTTCTCCTTTGTTTACTGTAAGTTTCTTCATGTTTAATTTATGCCATCCTTTCATTATGCTTCTGAACTAAATTGAATGAGTGATTAAGGTTGAATCCATTGTTTACAGTGCTTGGCCTTTGAATTCAGTTAGTTCTATATGTTTTCAGTTGTTTGGAGAGGATCCAAGTTCTTCTTTGCCCTCTTCAGCTCCTCGTCGGTCTAATCTATCCATAAATCCAATTTAAAGCATCAAGATCATCACCTACCTCGCCCCAGCTTGAACTCTGCAAAGGTCTGACCTTATTCCCGGACCCAAAATTTGTTTCCCATTACTCCAGCGAAAACCCAAAAAACCAAAAATCAAACATATATATCTCTTTACTAGCCTAAAATCAGTTCTTATTGTAAGTCATCTCGCATCCTATTGCTTATTTTCTCGAGATTGACGGAGAGAGCCCTCTCCTGTCCTCGTAGGGCTAGCTACGAGGCTGAGCGTGGTTTGATGTAGCCTTGAGTTTTACTTCATTTCAGCCTGAGGTAGATTTGAGCGCTAACATAGTGGCGACCATACTGGGGAAAAATCTCAATGGTTTTCTTGTTGATGTGTTTGTTCCACGAGTCTTAGACGGAGTCTGAAGTCACGCCAGGTAGCTTTCGAAACGCTTTCGTTATGCATAAGCGGAAGTAGATAAACGCTGCTTCAGTCGATCTCCGGTAAGCTTGTGTGTTCAGTACTTGATTTGTAAATCACCCCAGTATACTTATTCTTTCTAGACCTTTTGGATGATTGAGTCTAGAAGTCGAAAGGCTGAAAATAATTGATTGTGTTCCTTGTAATTTTTGTTTTCCGAGAAGATCAATACACTGGCTTCAAGAAGAAATACTAGGGCGAATCCTGACCCTGATCCACCAACAATATTCGAAAATCTGAATCTGATTCCAAGGACCCTTAGAAAACAAGGGAGCCAAGAGAGTTCTGAAAGAGAAATCCAATTGAGTTTTGAGAGTTCCAGAGTGCTTACCCGATCTGCATCCTGTCCTGTCAAAATCATATATGTTGATGAAATCCCCTTTGATGCACAGTTTGAAACATCCTTGTTTGTGAATTTTTCCGAAACTGAATTGTCAAGATTAGTCCCAGATCCATTGTTTACTGAAGATTTGCAATATAGATTTGTTTCACAGTACTTGGATAAACAGCTGCAAAGTTCTATTGAGGATACTAACACTTTTGAATTTACTGAATCTGCTTCACAAGTTCTTGACCCATCTGAAATTGCATCAAGTTCACGGATCCCTACTGAACCTCCTTTTGTCCCTACCATTCCGGTTCAGCCCGAGTTTTCTGATCAGCAATCAATAGTAATTTCTCCGTTTCCATTGAATACATCTCATAGACCTACTGCTCCTACTCCTCCTGTGTCTCCTCGACAACAGATTGTTTTCAATCCACCAAGAGCTATGGCTGCTCGTTTTTCACCTCTTGTGTTACCCCAGCAGTTGAATGATATGCCCGCAGACTATCAGAGTAAGATCCCGACATTTGATGGCACTCCACAGAGTCTTCCTGCACAACATCATGTAGACAATATGGCAGATTTCTTTGATCGTTTCGAGATTGATGAAGAAAATGTGACTATGAGGCTTTTTGTGCAAACCTTTGGAGGAGAGGTACGGAAATGGTTCAGAGCCTTGCCACAAAGAAGCATAGATACATTGGCAGAACTTCAGAGGCAGTTTTTAGACCGATGGGAGATGAAAAAGGATCCGCTGCAGATTACTTCAGAATATACGAATCTCAAACGTAATCCTGGTGAGTCTGTTCAGGATTATATTATTAGATTCAATACAGTGTACAATGCTATTCCCGATGATTTGAGACCGTCCAAAAAGTCTGCTCTCCTTAAATTCCCGGATGGCTTTGATCTGGAGATGGCTTATTCCCTTCGTGATAGAGATCCACCTACTTTAGAAGATATGCAGAAGGTCGCTGTTAGTGTTGAGGAAAATCTGAATGATAAAAGAGCACGGTTGAAAGCAGAGAAAAGAGTGACAATAAAGGAAGAGCCTTCTACATCTATATCAGAACAGCACTTAGCTCGTGAGTTGGAAAAGGCTTTAAGAAGAATAAATCTTGACAAAGCAGAAACACAGTTTCGGAACCCAAATTTCCGTGGCCAGCAACAGCCACAATTCAGAATTAAGCAGCGTGAACAAAGAGCTCAAGAGCCAGCAGCCCAACAGCAAGTTAAGACTCCTCTTTTGCAGAATTTTGTAAGTCATGATTCTGATGATGATGATGATGTGTCAGGTGAGAAAAATCATTTCTTCACTCCTGATGATTTGCCTATTTATATTACTGAGGAAGAGGAGTATGGTGAAAGTTCGGTTGTTCAGAAAGATGAGGATTTTATCCTAACAAATGATGCTGATTTAGAAGAAGAGTCAGATGAATACCAAAGAGGATATTTGAATGCATTGACTGCTCAGCAGAAACAATATTCATTGAGGAATCGAGATGTGCCTATAAATCCCATTCAGAAAAGAAAGGAAGCTTCAGCACCAAAGACAGATTCACCAATACCACAGAAAAGAGGGAAAGAAACAATTGACCCCGCAGCAAGTAAAGTATCATCAGCTGAGAAGGTAAATCAGTCAAACATAGTGAAAGACAAGGCTGAAAAGAAGGAAATTCCAGTTAAAGAGGTCGAGAAGGTTTCGGCATTTAGCTTGGAAAATGAAATTTCCAAACTGAAAATATCTATTCCTTTGACAGAGATTATGAAGAACAGCAGCTACCGTAGTCAAGTCACCAAAATTCTGAACTTTGATCCAATGATTGACACAGTAAATGTTGAGGATGATCAGCCGGAATTGATTTTTGGGCCTGCATTAAATGGTGAGTCTCCTGACAGTAATGTCCCTCCTTTTTACATCAGTTTGAGGTTGCATGAATATATATTGCATAATGCTATGCTCGATTTGGGTGCTTCACACAATTTGATGCCAAAGGCAATCATGGAAAAGTTGGGATTAGATATTACAAGAGAGTATCATGATTTGTATTCATTCGATTCCAGCCGAGTAAAGTGTATAGGACTCATCAAAGATTTGGTGGTAAGTTTGGATCAAATTCCAGCGAAGAATGTTTTGATGGATGTGGTGGTTGCTGACATTCCTCCACGTTTCGGGATGCTCCTTGCAAGATCTTGGGGGGCAAAGTTGAAAGGTACACTTCAATTAGATTTCTCTTATGCTACAATTCCAGTCTTCGGTCAAATGAGAAAGTTGTATCGTGATCAGAAGATGAAATACATGATAACTAGCAAAGAGAAGCCAGTCAATCATCCTGTGAATTATGTACATACTGATTTAGAGTCGTTTGTGTTGCTTGCTGATAGTTTTAATGATGTAGAAAGTCAATTAGTTAAGGCAGAAGACATACCGGAAATAAATGAGAATTTTAGAGAAGTTTTGCAAAAAGAAAGAAGAGAAAAACAAGCTGTTTTGGAGCAATCAGCTGAAGACAATGGGCAGCAAACAGGAAAAACAGAGCCGACACAGTTTCAGCATTTAGAGGACGATGAAAATGGTCTTTGGACCATGGATTTTGATGGTGCAGTGGGCAGCGATGGTGCTAGGATTGGTGTGTGGATTCGAAGTCCATTTTTCGCTCCTGATAAAGTTCCGAGCAATGTGAGAGTGTGTTCTTACAAGCTTGCATTCGATTGTTCTAATAATGAAGCGGAATACGAGGCTCTTATTACTGGTCTTAAGATTCTCAAGAAGTTGAATGCGAAAAGGATTGCGGTATATGGTGATTCAGAATTAGTGATAAAGCAAGTTAAAGGTGAGTTTCAGGCTAAGCATCCTCGCATGAGGGCTTACCGAAATGCAGTTTTGGATATTCTGAAGTTATTTTCTGATTATACTTTAACATGTGTGCCCCACATACAAAATGGTGTTGCTGATGGACTTGCTAAGGCAGCAAGCAATCTTAAGATTCCAATGAATTCCAGCAACAAGTTTGAGATACATGTGAAACATCGGCCCACCGTTCCAGACAATCAGCGATGTTGGCAAGTTTTTGAGGATGATGAGGAGATTAGTGAATTTCTGCAGAATAAGGGTAAGTTTAAAGATACCTCCATAGATACAGAATTTGATGATGGTATTGATGACATACAGATAAATCAAATGGATGTCCTGCAACTGAAGGATAACATCATTCCTAAGGGATTGATTCCTTTGGAAGAGTTGTTTGATCAAGATGATGTAGCTCGTAAGCCTACATTGAGGCCAACAGAGAAAGGTGTCGAAGAGGTAAATATTGGGACAGCTGAGAATCCCAGGATGGTGAAATTGTCAAAATCATTGTCACCAAAGGTAAGAGCAGAATACGTGAAATTTTTATCTTCATTTTCTGATGTGTTTGCGTGGGATTATTCAGATCTTAAAACATATGATACCAATATCATCCAGCATACTATTCCCATCAAACCAAATCAGAAGCCTTTTCATCAAAAGTTGAGGAGGATCAATCCAAAGCTGCTACCATCGATCGAGAAAGAGGTAAATAGGTTGTATAAGTCAGGAATTATTGTGCCTATTCGATTTTCAGATTGGATATCAAACTTGGTGCCCGTGAGAAAGAAGACAGGTGAGATCCGTTTATGTATTGACTTCAAAAATCTGAATAAGGTATCATTAAAGGACAATTATCCGCTGCCAAAGATGGATCACATATTGCAGCGAGTAGTTGGAGCATCAAGGATGTCACTACTCGATGGATACTCGGGTTATAATCAGATTTTAGTGCAGGAAGATGATCGTGACAAGACTGCGTTCACCACTCCTTGGGGAACATTTCATTACGCAAAGATGCCGTTCGGTTTAAAGAATGCAGGCGCTACCTTTCAGCGTGCAATGGACATGGCTTTTGCCAATGAGAAGGATGTGTTTTTGGTTGTTTACCTTGATGATCTAACTGTATTTTCTAATTCTGATGAGGAACACTTATATCATCTGAAAATTGTTTTCCAGAAGTGCAGAAAATATGGCATTTCGCTGAATCCAAGGAAGAGCCTTTTCGCCATGGATGAAGGAAAGCTCCTTGGCCACATCATCTCGAAAGATGGCATTCGAGTTGATCCTGCACGTGTTGAAGCCATTCAGTAGATTGAACAGCCCCGGAACAAGAAAGAGATACAGTCATTTAATGGCAAAATGAATTTTCTGCGTCGTTTCATTCCCAATCTTGCAGAACACCTTAGAGAAATCACGAACATGCTGAAAAAGGACAGTCAGGTAAGATGGACAGAAGAGGCGGTAAAGTCATTCAATTTGGTAAAGATAGCTCTTTCCTCAGCCCCTATTTTAATCAGCCCAGATTACACACAAGACTTCATTTTATTTTCTTTTGCTTCTGAGCACACATTGGCAGCTGTTTTGATGCAAAAAAGGGATGGAGTTGAGAAGCCCATCGCTTTTTTCAGTCGGATCATAAGAGATGGGGCATTGAAGTATAATATCATTGAGAAACAAGCACTTGCGCTTGTAAAGGCTTTGAAGGATTTCCGTGTGTATATATTGCATTCCCATATTACAGCATATGTCCCTAACGCAGCAGTTAAGGATGTTTTGGTACAGGCAGATCCAGAAGGAAGAAGAGGTAAGTGGATCGCTGCATTGTTAGAGTACGATGTGGAGATTAAACCGACCAAGCTGATCAAAGGACAAGGACTCGCCAAGCTTATGGCTGAAACAAATCTGCATGCTCTAGACATAAATTTGATTGCTGCCATGTCTGATGAAGACAAGGGAAAGCATGGCAAATTTGAGAATTTGTGGAAAGGACCGTTTAAGATTGCAGCGTATCGGGGTCAGAATGCATTTCTTCTCAAAGAAATGAATGGAGATGATTGTCCTGGTGGACCGATCAATGGTCGGTTGCTGAAGCGCTATTATTTCTGAATACTTGCTGTTGATCTCATTGTCATTGTATATATCATTTTACTTTTGTTTCATTGCAAGTGTGCACTAATCTCTCATTTTCAGTCTGGGGCCCGGAGCGAAGGCTATAATTCTGGAAATAGAGGTTGGTTGGTTTGAGATTGTAAAGTTAAGTTTATCAGTCTTCTTGTTTAAAGTCATGTCAGTTTGAGTCTAGTCGGTTTTGGTCAAATTGCAGTCTATCATAGTCAAATCTGCAGTCAATAAAATTATCCAAAGTTTGTCTTGTCAGTTGAAATAATGATTCCATCGCCCAATGGATGAGAGGCACTGTCTGACTCCCCCAGAGATTTGCTGTTCTTGGCATCTCCATGTAGCCACCATCCCCATTGGAGCCAATGTTAGAGTCGGTCCTTGCAGCCCTCCGTCAGTGATCATTTCGTCTTTTGCATATTCATTATTAGGTGTCTCGCTTGTTCCACTTCGTTGCATTTCACTAGGATCATGCCATTAACTGACGAGGGGGTCTGTCGTCCTATTTTTCCTCATGTTTATACCTGCAGTGCTAGTTTAAAAAATATTTCCTCAAAAAAAAAAAAAAAATTATTCATAGTCATTGTCATTATATATATGGTCATTAAAAATGTCAATAAGTGTCCTAGGTCTTGGTGTCTAGGGTTTTTGAGTCATTTATATACTAGTCATAAAGCCTGCAAGGTGAGGAAAGTCCAGTACTTGTGATTTCTATTTTTTTTTTATCATCAGCATTTTAAAAAATATATTTCTAGTCCAAAACTCTGTTTTGGAACTAGAAATTTGTCATTATCATTTTGTAATAAATTTGTAATTGTTCCGCCATGAAAACATTGTCAAAAGCAGACCCCTGGTCTTTTCTCTAGCCAAGATAGTCATATCCCTGCAAGAAGACAGTAAAATCATTAGTATCGACCTCAAAAAAGCCAAAGGAAGTTTGTATTTGAAAAGCCAAAAGTGAAATTACAAAAACATTTGTAATATGGGTTTGAAATTTGATTTGAAATAAAATCTGATTGTGAAGATATTTGTGACATGTATAAAAGCCAAACAAGTTTCATTTGAACCAATTTCATAGCTCCCATATCGTGTTTGCAAAGTGGAGGGCCGATTTCAGAATTTTGAAGTGCGTGGACAGAATTTTGGGGCTGCGCGACCCACGTTGAGGGAGAGCGACCCACCTGGGCTGCGCGACCCACGCAGAGTCAGTTCAGCACTGTAGGTTTGCAGGTGCGCGACCCACCTGGGCTGCGCGACCCACGCAGAGCCTGCGCGACCCACGCAGACACAGAGTTTTGGAATTCAGTTTGCGCGCCCAGATTGGCTTGGAATCGACTCAAGCTACCATCAAAAAGGTTTCTATCCATTGTTTGATGTTTTTCAACGCATTTGTGGCATCATGGGTGGTTTCCAATATTCAAATGAAGGATTTAAAACCCCACAGTCATAGTATTATTGTTTTCAGGGTTTGAAATGAAAATGAATGGTGGAAAGAATATGTTTGCTATCTTAAGGCAGTGATATGGCCAGCCTTCCATATAACATCAAAATCAATTTGCTCTCATACCCATTATACCACTGCAACCATTGCTATTGTTATACCATATTTAAACCCTTTGAGTCACATTGCCCATGTTTGTAATGAGTCACATTACCCAATGTTAAAATATGCTCATGTCTTTGTTTCAAATGGCCCATTGAAACCTTTATGGTCACCGCTCATAGACAAACATATTATTGTTAATGCCATGCTCTCCTTTGACTAGATGTGTTCAAACTTTTGAAGGTTGCCTGCTCCTATTTGGTCGAAATTTCATTTGCATTCAAAACAGAGTGGGTGCCTTTTTCAGTCCATTTAAAGCTGAGATTTTATCCATAATTTGATTCCTTGATAGTGCTTGGACGATGGGAATATTGGTTGAGTGTTAAACATACATCCTAATTTTGCTTTCACTGCATTCATATCAGTGTACCTTAGGGAATAGAGATTCTTTAGATATGTGACAGTGAAATATTAAAGGCGAGGATCGACGATGATTCGGTGTTAAGGAAAATCAATGTGCCACAGGGTTCATGAAGAAAAAAATAGAAGTGGTAGTCATTATGAATTTTGAGGAGCCTACTTCTTTGGCTGATTCGAGGCATGTCCATTATTAGGATTGTTTCCGGTTCTTGTCATGTTTCAGATTTTGTGAGATGGTTGTACAAGCCCGACCTCATCGTGAATTAGCACGTCTGTTTGTTCTTCATTTACAGGGTGATCGGGTAAACCTTGCTGGGGTTGATTTCATTGTATCACCTTTGACTATTGCTCAAGCCACTGGCATACCGAACATAGGCGAGGAATGGAGCAAGGGTAAGCAGTTAGAGAAATTTCACTATGAGCCATGCATTAAAACTGGATATGTGGCTTACTTGAGCAGAGTTTTTCCATTCAGATTCTTGAGAGATGAGTATGCACCACTCATGAGGCTCATCATTCAGTATTTTAGTTGTGAGGCGGTATGCTCGTCTTTTCTCCGTAAATGTTCGTTTCTTTGATGCATATTACAAGGGTGCGTATGATGGAGTCCTCAATGCTTCTATCCGCAACATAGAAGATGATTTCATTTGTGCGGAAGAAACGAGCCAGTCTTGTGATACGGAGTATATCATTTCGCTTTGATCAAAATCTTGGTGTCACATCAGTTGGCAGAGCAGGGCATCACTTGGGAGGATTTCATTGCTAGAGACTTTTTCAGAGTGCCACAGCAGCCTCCCGAGGCAGTTTATGATGCAGGAGAGCCCTCACACCAGCCGGACATGCTTGAGGTTGAGCATATCGTCACTCCTTTAGTTCAGACATATCAGCGAGGCCACGGGGCCTTATTTGCAGCGACACGGCGGGTACTATCTCCACGTGAGGTGGAAGGGGTCCTGCCGACTTCATCGACACGGCGAGTATTATCTCCACGTGATGTGGAAAGGGTCTCGTTTTCTTCTCCAGTGCAGGTACAGGTACAAGACAGGGGCAAGAGGCCCATACATGATGAGGGCCCATCAGGAGGCCGGGACACCGATATGACAGTCATTGATGTTGATACGGGCTCTCCTAGCTCAAAGCTGAGGGAAGTCATCCAGGAGAAAAGGGCCAAGAATGACCAGCTGAAAGACCAATTGCAGAAGGCTCAGTGGGTGATTAACTATTTGGAGCAGCGCAACAAACAGCTCGAGGATGAGCTCACATTTTATGAGGTGCGCCAAATCCGTGAGGACAGGCGGTGGAATCGAAAGAGGCCCGGTGACATAGCCTGGTGACGGAGATGCGCCCTCACTGGGTAAATACTGCAGCCTGGAGAAGGCTGATGGCGAGGCCAGCAGAACAAAGACATGCTTCGCGAAGGACCTTCTTGAGCTGCGCCATGTTTCTGGCAGGATAAGATCCATGAGGAGATTCATAAGAGCACCGACCGTGGGAAAGGCCTAATCCACTTCGGATTTTGGCCGAGGCTTCATTGACTGGGCAGGACACATGATGGAGGACCTCAGCTCCGAATTTGGGCAAATTCGGAGAAAATTTTGTCATTTTCAAATTTTTGGGTAAAAAAACAGGTTTTGCAGCGGATTTTGGCCGAGGCTTCATTGACTGGGCAGGAAACATGATGGAGGACCTCCGCTCCAAATTTGGGCAAATTCGGAGAAAATTTTGTCATTTTCAAATTTTTGGGTAAAAAAACAGGTTTTGCAGTTACGTGGGTCGCGCGCTCATGCGCTCACTTTTTTTTGGGACACTTGCTGGAGGAGATTTTTACATTTTTGGATTTTTCATGGTTAATTATGCATCCTCTGAAGTCAATTTAGCATTTCAACAAAATCTGGATGGTCAAACAGCTCAAAAACACCATGAAAATCACCTTGCTGCCACCTTTTGCACCAGCAGGAAGTACCTCTGGGAGAATGAGTTTTTGGAGGGTCAAATCAACTCCAAATTCAGAAATTCCACTTGGGTTGGAAAGTAGACATCCAGGGCTTTCCAACGAGCTATCATGAGCTCAATTGGGATGCCGGGAGCTACCTCAAAATCAGCCTGGAACATGAGCGACCCACGCAGTTCAGGAGCGACCCACCTAGAAATTTTTCTGAATTTTCAGCTGCCAGCTCAGTATTTCGCCTATTATGGACCAGTTTTGCTTATGGATAGAATTTTTGGGTTTTTATGATGTAAATTCATGTTTGGCATGTAACTTTGGCCTATTTTTATCTCTTCTAGAAGATTCACTCTCAAATGAGTAAAAAATCATGTAATGAATCAGTTTCCACTCTTTTAGAGGCAAGTTGTTAGCTGCCTAGATTGTAGTTCCATGATTAGAATTGGTTGAAACTGATCCCTGAAGAGGGAATTCGACCCCTAGAGGTGGGGAAAGGTGTTAGAGTGATCTATATATTGTAATTTATGAGGCATTCTACAGGTTGGACTCTTGGGATACTTTTGATACCATTGTACATATTTTTCATATTTTGGCTAAGGAAAGATCAGGGGTTTTGCGGCACTTGTTGGGATCCTTGTGGTGTTTTGTTCTTGATGGTGTTTCTTCTTTGTTTACTGTAAGTTTCTTCATGTTTAATGTATGCCATCCTTTCATTATGCTTCTGAACTAACTTGAATGAGTGAAATAAGGTTGAATCCATTGTTTACAGTGCTTGGCCTTTGAATTTAGTTAGTTCTATATGTTTTCAGCTGTTTGGAGAGGATCCAAGTTCTTCTTTGCCCTCTTCAGCTCCTCGTCGGTCTAATCTATCCATATATCCAATTTAAAGCATCAATATCATCACCTACCTCGCCCCAGCTTGAACTCTGCAAAGGTCTGACCTTATCCCCGGACCCAAAATCTGTTTTCCCATTACTCCAGCGAAAACCCAAAAAAATCAAAAATCAAACATACCTATCTCTTTACTAGCCTAAAATCAGTTCTTATTGTAAGTCATCTCGCATCCTATTGCTCATTTTCTCGAGATTGACGGAGAGAGCCCTCTCTTGTCCTCGTAGGGCTAGCTACGAGGCTGAGCGTGGTTTGATGTAGCCTTGAGTTTTACTTCATTTCAGCCTGAGGTAGATTTGAGTGCTAACATATTGGCGACCATACTGGGGAAGATCTCAATGGTTTGCTTGTTGATGTGTTTGTTCCATGAGTCTTAGACAGAGTCTGAAGTCACGCCAGGTAGCTTTCGAAACGCTTTTGTTATGCATAAGCGGAAGTAGATAAACGTTGCTTCAGTCGATCTCCGGTAAGCTTGTGTGTGCAGTACTTGATTTGTAAATCACCCCAGTATACTTATTCGTTCTAGACCTTTTGGATGATTGAGTCTAGAAGTCGAAAGGCTGAAAATAATTGAATGTGTTCCTTGAAATTTATCCCGAGAAGATCAATACACTGGCTTCAAGAAGGAATACTAGGGCGAATCCTGACCCTGATCCACCAACAATATTTGAAAATCCAAACCTGATTCCGAGGACCCTTAGAAAACAAGGAAGTCAAGAAAGTTCTAAAAGAGAAAGCCAATTGAGTTTTGGGAGTTCCAGATTGCTTACCCGATCTGCATCCTGTCCTATCAAAATCATATATGTTGATGAAATCCCTTTTGATGCACGGTTTGAAACATCCTTGTTCGTAAATTTTTCCGAAACTGAATTGTCAAGATTAGTTCCAGATCCATTGTTTACTGAAGATTTGCAATATAGATTTGTTTCACATTACCTGGATAGACAGTTGCAAAATTCTATTGTGGATACTAATACTCCTGAATTCACTGAATCTGCTTCACAAATTCTTGAACCATCTGAAATTGCATCTAGTTCACGGATCCCTACTGAGCCTCCCTTTATCCCTACCATTCCGGTTCAGCCTGAGCTTTCTGATCAGCAATCAATAGTAATTTATCCTCCGTCTCCATTGAATACATCTCGCAGACCTATTGCTCCTAGTCCTCCTGTGTCTCCTCGACAACAGATTGTCATCAATCCACCAAGAGCTATGGCTGCTCGTTTTGCACCTCTTGTGTTACCACAGCAGTTGAATGATATGCCCGCAGACTATCAGAGCAAGATCCCAACATTTGATGGCACTCCACAGAGTCTTCCTGCACAACAACATGTAGACAATATGGCAGATTTCTTTGATCGTTTCGAGATTGATGAAGAGAATGTGAGTATGAGGCTTTTTGTGCAAACTTTTGGAGGAGAGGTAAGAAAATGGTTTAGAGCCTTGCCACAAAGAAGCATCACTACATTGGCAGAACTCCAGAGGCAGTTTTTAGATCGATGGGAGATGAAAAAGGATCCGTTGCAGATTACTTCAGAATATACAAACCTCAAACGTAATCCTGGTGAGTCTGTTCAGGATTATATCATTAGATTCAATACAGTGCATAATGCTATTCCAGATGACTTGAGACCGTCTAAAAAGTCTGCTCTCCTTAAATTCCCGGATGGCTTTGATCCGGAGATGGCTTATTCCCTTCGTGATAGAGATCCACCTACTTTAGAAGATATGCAGAAGGTCGCTGTTAGGTCCGTATAAAATACGAAAAACCAAACTAGGTTGAGAGAGAAATGAGTGACAATAAAGGAAGAGCCGTCCACATCTATATCAGACCGGCATTTGGCTCGTGAGTTGGAAAAGGTTTTAAAGAAGATAGATCTTGACAAATCAGCTCTGATTTAATCCAAATTCCGTGGCTTGACGCCGACCACAATTCGAGAATTAAGCGTGAACAAAGACTACCAGAAATCGACTGACCCAGCAATAAGACCCAACTCCACTTTGCGGGAATTTTTGTGAGTCATGATTCTGATGATGATGATGATGTTTCAGGTGAGCAAAATCATTTCTTCACTCCCGATGATTTGCCTATCTATATCACTGAGGATGAAGAATATGGAGAAAGTTCAGTTGTTCAGAAAGATGAGGATTTCATCCTAACAAATGATGCAGATTTAGAGGAAGAGTCAGATGAATACCAAAGAGGATATATGAATGCATTGACTGCCCAGCAGAAACAATATTCATTGAGAAATCGAGATGTGCCCATAAATCCCATTCAGAAAAGAAAAGAAGCTTCAGCATCGAAAACAGATTCACCGATACCACAGAAAAGAGGAAAAGAAACAATTGACCCCGCAGCTAGTAAAGTATCATCAGCTGAGAAGGTAAATCAGTCAAACATAGTGAAAGACAAGGCTGAAAAGAAGGAAGTTCCAGTCAAAGAGGTTGAGAAAGTTTCAGCATTTAGTTTGGAAAATGAAATTTCCAAACTAAAAATATCTATTCCTTTGACGGAAATTATGAAGAACAGCAGCTACCGTAGTCAAGTCTCCAAAATTCTGAACTTTGATCCAATGATTGACACAGTAAATGTTGAGGATGATCAGCCGGAATTGATTTTTGGGCCTGCATTAAATGGTGAGTCTCCTGACAGTAATGTTCCTCCTTTTTACATCAGTTTGAGGTTGCACGAATATATATTGCACAATGCTATGCTCGATTCGGGTGCTTCGCACAATTTGATGCCAAAGGCAATCATGGAAAAGTTGGGATTAGACATTACAAGAGATTATCATGATTTGTATTCATTCGATTCCAGCCGGGTAAAGTGTATAGGACTCATCAAAGATTTGGTGGTAAGTTTAGATCAAATCCCAGCAAAGAATGTTTTAATGGATGTGGTGGTTGCCGATATTCCTCCACGGTTCGGGATGCTCCTTGCAAGATCTTGGGGGGAAAAGTTGAAAGGTACACTTCAGTTAGATTTCTCTTATGCTACAATTCCAGTCTTCGGTCAAATGAGAAAGTTATGTCGAGAGCAGAAGATGAAATACATGATAACTAGCAAAGAGAAGCCAATCAATCATCCTGTGAATTATGTACATACTGATTTAGAATCGTTTGTGTTGCTTGCTGATAGTTTTAATGATATAGAAAGTCAATTAGTTCAGGCAGAAGACATACCAGAAATCAATGAGAATTTTAGAGAAATTTTGCAAAAAGAAAGAAGAGAAAAACAAGCTGTTATGGAGCAATCAGCTGAAGACAATGGGCAGCAAACAGGAAAATAAGAGCCGGCACAGTTTCCGCATTTAGAAGACGATGAAGATGGTCTTTGGACCATGGATTTTGATGGTGCAGTGGGCAGCGATGGTGCTAGGATTGGTGTGTGGATTCGTAGTCCATTTTCCGCTCCTGATAGAGTTCCGAGCAATGTGAGAGTGTGTTCTTACAAGCTTGCATTTGACTGTTCTAATAATGAAGCGGAATACGAGGCTCTTATTGCTGGCCTTAAGATTCTTAAGAAGCTGAAAGCGAAAAGGATTGCAGTATATGGTGATTCAAAATTGGTGATAAAGCAAGTTAAAGGTGAGTTTCAGGCTAAGCATCCTCGCATGAGGGCTTACCGTAATGCAGTTCTAGACATTCTGAAGTTATTTTCTGATCATACCTTGACATGTGTGCCCCGCATACAAAATGGTGTTGCTGATGGACTTGCTAAGGCAGC
>CM076582.1:1442277593-1442390933 GCA_034641835.2 Pinus albicaulis | reverse complement strand
GTAATTCCTATATTGCAGTTTAGACTCCAAATAAAGGGAAATCAATCTGCAGGAAAGGAAACCAATCAACCATAACAGGAACAGGACCCTATTCCTTTAAATAGGAACTTCAGCACCTGCTGCCTGACACTAATCACTCTGTAGAAAAGATAACTCAAGAGAACAGGACCCTATTCCCATGAACAGGAACTTCCAGCACCTGTCTCCTGTTTCTAATCACACTGCAGGAAAAGAAAGGCAATCAATGGAAACATGACCCTATTCCTTTGTACAGGAACCTTCAGCACCTGCTTCCCAGCATCAATCATACATTCAAACAATTAACAGAAAGAGATCTCTTAACTTCTTAAGAATGAATGTACTAAACACATGCAACGTTAAAAGAAATAGAATGCTCAATAAACTACAGAACTGTGTAACTGGTGTTTCAGCAAACATAATTAAAGTAAAGTGCGAATATCATAAAGAGATCAAACAAACTATAGGAACAGATGGGTGAATCTTGTGAGGAAGGTGGGCCCTTTCCCTCTCACAAGATTCCCCAGGGAAAGAATTAAACTGGAGCGCTCAAAAGGAAATTTTATTCATCTGTCAAAAGAAATGATACATTACAAATGGAGTCTAGCTCTAGTTCTCTCAAACACAATGTTCTCCTGTATATTTCGAACTCAAACCCCCTTCTAATGATGATGTCTCCTCTTTTTAAAGAGGATACATCTCTTACAATTACATGAGAGCAAATCTACGTTTATCCCAAATCTGTTCTTCTTTCTTAAAACAGGCTATTCTGTTCTTCCATAAAAAGATATTGTTACAACAGATACAAAAAGAGTACTATCTTCATAATAATCCGTGTAACCACGTCTTCATGTTGTTGCCATTGTTCCAAAAAATACTCTTCCAGAATCGCAAATTACGGATAGTGACGGAATTTGCGTGTCTACTGGTTGTTTCAGCAACGGATTCGACTGTTTCAGCAACGGAGTCGACTGTTTCAGCAACGAAGTTTGACTGTTTCAGCAACGGCCGATTGTTCCAGCACAGCATATAACTTATCTGCGATCTTTTAGACTTATGTTAGCAACAATCTACTTCGATTAATGATAAAATATAAGAGTAATATGGAATTATATGTAAACGGATTAAACATATAGTAAAGAAGAGGATTTTATATACCTTTGGATAAAGTGAATGAAAATGATAATGGAATCCTTTTTAAACATGGTTATAAAGGTAAGGTGGTGTCAAAATATATAGTAAAAATGATACATAGTGAGGTCCTAACATCCCCCCCAGCTGAAAATGTTGCATGTCCTTAGGCAACTCCTAGTCTGAGTCTGAGTCTGAGTACTGATTCTGGGCATGCAAGTTGCTCAAGCAGTAGCTGGAGAAGGTGGCTTCTGTCGGAGCTCGGAATCCTTGATTGTTCTGCAATTGCTGCCATGCTACAGCTTCATCTCTGTCAGCCAATTGATAGTGACACTGATATTTCTCTGAAGGCATCCATAGAATTGGAAAATGAAAATGGTAACCAATCCAGTTTTCTCCACAATGCCGAATACATCTGATATAATTAGGTACCCTGGAAAGTGCAGCTTGAAGATTATCAGGGCTAAAAGGGTGATAGTCTTGTCTTTCCTTACATGACTGCTGCCAAAACATAGTGTTGGCCTTCAATGCAGTAGCCTCCTTTACTCTGATTTGATGTTGACACTTTAAAAGTGTTGAAGCCTGTAGTTGTTGTATGTACCTATGCATTCCTGGCTTCCACAAGAATTGGTGATATTGTGCTACAAACATGGCCGGACTTAAAGGTTCCGGTCTAATCCAAAGGAGCCTATTCTCCTCATTATGACTACTTGCAATAAACGCAGTTTTCCAGGTGAGCTGATTGGCCAGAAATGAAACAAATGCCCTTATTTGTACATCACCTACAATTGGAGTGAGATTGACTCTTCTATTCTCAGGTATGGCCTCGTTATGGAGATAAAGTTCACACAACAAATGTTGGTCACTTTCAGGGGCCTCAGCAAAAGTCTTAACAAATTTTTCCGCAGTAATAAATTCATGATGCCTGCCATCCTTTATTGCCTTCAATTGAAAATAAACCAAACGTTCAGAGAGGAAGAGAGAATAATTCACAGAGGGTTTTCAGGTAGCCATCAACTTTTGCACTAATGAAAACATCAAAACCAAATTTTCCTTTAATTCCTTGACTTATTTCTTGGAATCCCTGAGCTGTTGCAATGTCTGTTCCCAAATATCCCAGTTGGCATACATGTGATTCTGCCATGCTAACTTATGCTGCTGTAATATTTTATCTTGATCTACAACATATTGTTTCTTCCAGTTGTTCAGAAGTTCTAATTGGTTCCATGGCAGGGTCTGTGTCTCGGCATTAGAAGTACTGGGTTGGGGCATTGTCTGAGTGGCTGAACTGACTAACTCAGGGCTAGATATCTGTGGTTGGGGCATTGTTTGAGTGGCTGAGCTGACTAGCACAGGGCGAGATATCTGTGGTTTAGTTTCTTTTTCCAGACTTTTTGAGAGCCCTACTAGTTCTTTTGGAGCAGTAGGGCGTTCTTCTTTAATTGCAGCTGATGTAGATGCCTCATATACCTGAATTTTGACTACTTTGTATCCTGCCTGTTGGTAAATATTACCACACTCATGGCACATGTATTCTCTGCATGGATCCCTATTTTGTGCTGATGCTGTGTGTGATAGCATGTAGAGATTCAATTCTCTATCAAAGGCTTCTTGTGCCATGATTAATTCATTCTTATAGGCTTCTAGTTCAGACTTCAAAAACTCATTTTCCTCCAATAAAGATGCCATAGTGTGTGAACCCTATGTGCTGGTTGATTCTGCTGGAGTTGTCTGCTGATCCACAGCTGTAGCTGGTTCTTGTGGAGCAGCTACAGCTGGTTTCCCTGTATTATCATGCTTGGTGTATGATTATTGTACCACAGTGGCTGGTTCTTGTGTTTCAGCCTCTGGGTAAGTGACTAGTTCTTGTGTGGCAGTCACTGTTTGAGCCATAAACGATGTCATATTATCCCGGGGCACTGGTTCTTGTGTGGCAGTGCCACCGGATGAGACGGGTAGGGAAATTTGAAATGGGGGTGAGGATTGAAGTTTTAATAGAATAGTGGCGGGGTCAGGGGAAATGGGAGTAACTCCTGTTTCAACTGTCATTTTCATTTTCCTTTTTGGTAGGAAAGCAGAGAAGTCACTGTATTTCCTTTTCTTTGTAGGGGAAGATTATTTTCTGGGGGAAGGGCTTTCGGAAGAAGTGAAAATTTGGAATGTGGCCCTTGTTCGTCGTTTTGAGACAGAGACCATTGGGGTTCGTCTCTTTCTTTTATGAGTAGGTGGGGGTGTTGGAGAGTCATCACTAGGGATAGGAATAGTGGGAAGGGGTGACTCTACTAAGTGGGACGAACTTGGGGGTAGGTCAACTGGCTCTGAGGATGGAATTACTGGGGAGTCTGGGATATCGTCCAGTTTCCCTTCATAAGGACTCTCAGGAGTTTCTTGGGAACTTCCGGCTTGTTGGGGAATTTCGGCCTGCTGGGGAATGAGGATTGGATTATTCAGAGGGATAACAATGGGAATTTAACCCGTCTGCAATAATGTGACATGTTCTTGATACAACTAAGCAGATAATAGGGAATATTAACTAATCGACCATGCCTTAAATGATTCATCAAAACGAAGTCATGTTGGTAGACTACCTGGTAACGCCCTTCGCATGTCAAGTAATGCTTGAAGAATTCTGCTACTATTGGCCATGGTAGAGGTAGCGAATGCAGACTTATACCGCGGCCTTTAAGTTCAACCGGTTCATCTGGAAGAAGAAAATCTTGCTTTGAATTTATAATCACTTGCTTCCTACTGAACCAGCGAGCCCCTATAACCAGCAAACCTGAAACTTGAGCTATTTCCTCCTCTGTTACTGAAATTCGAACCCATTGAACCACTAAATAATTCCCCTGAAGATTATGTGCGAACTCTAAAACTTGCTGCTGATCAAATTCTCCTAACCTTTCGAAGTATATCGTCCATCCTGCTTGTTGAAAGATTTGATAGACCTCCAGGAACAATTGAAGAAGAGTTATCGAACCAGGCTCGTGTCTGATAGATGACCCTCCCATAACTACTAGCTTGAGTCACATGCAAAGGCGCAGAGAACAGAAACACAGGCTTTGGTCAAGCTAATTGTTGCAACAGAGGTTATGGAGTCTCAATGATGACGGAAATGGCTATGAAGAATGACGGAGGATTGGATGATGTGAAATGATTATTCAGTTTTAGAAATTCCCCCCCCCCTTACGTATGGTGCAATGATATTTAAGCGTGTGGAGATTGTAGTCATTATGAGCAAGATCCTCTCTTTAAAATATGATTTAACTGCATTACATAAAAATTGCATACCTTATATTTTTACCTTTGTCTTTAAAATTCGAAGTATAGAGTGCTTCATAATGGCTTGATATTAATGGAAGAATCTGTAGATTTCTCTGAAATATAGAACATGAGTATATCAGGATCTGCTCAGCACTGAGTAATTTTCACCCAAAGGATCTGAAGAGTAAAAGTGGAGAACTGAAAAGCTTGTATAGCAGAGGAAAGAAATGATGTTTTAATGATGAAAATATAAATGATAGGTTGCTGAAACTGGTGTTTCAGCAACGAAAAAATGAATGACATGTTGCTGAAACTGGTGTTTCAGCAAGGGGAAAATCAGGAAAATGGGATATAATGACTTGGGTTTAAAAACAAGTGGGGGAAATATTTGATAAGGGATAATTTCAGTAGTAAGGAATGGGAAATACTAGCTGAAGGATGATATTTCAGGAATGGTAGCAATGGGAAAAATGGGAAAAATGGAAATAATGTAGAAATGGGATGAAGGGATATTGCTAGGAAATGGGGTAAAATGAAGGGAACAAGCTTCTGTGATTGAAGCTTCAGATCTTCTTATGATGAATCTGTCCTCCTTAATAAGCTTTTCCAGAATCTGCAAAATTCAATTGTAATATGCCAACCCTTGACAGGGATTATTTGTTTTAAATCTAATCTAATCTAATACTAAAAAAACAGTACAGGAAATTAAATGCTGTGAGGAGCAGAAGACTCCCCTAGAAAAAGATAATGTATATCAGTCATGCAAGCAGTCTTGAAATCCTCTTTAGAAACAGGGAACTGGTATAAACGAAGCCTATGACCATTGACTAGTAGAGGTGTTTTAGAATCATCAATTGTTAGAATTCTTACTGTTCCATTAGAAAAAACAACATCTACTTCATATGGTCCAAGCCAACGTGTATGTAGCTTACCCTAAAAATTTTCAAACCGAGAGTCATACAATAAGGCCCAATTACCTTTTTGGAACTGCTTGTGTTTGATAATTTTATCATGCCACTTCATTCTCTGTTGTTGAATCATGGTTGTTTGGTGAATGGCATCTAATCTCTTTTCATCCAATTCAAGAAGCTGCTGCAACCTAGCTGTCTGCACATCAGTCAAATCAAGATTAACATCTAAAGCAGTTCTTAGAGTTTTAATTTCAAATTCCACAGGAAAAACCGCATTTTTAACATAAACCAATTCATAGGGAGAAAAACCTGTAGTGTTTCTCCAAGTAGTTCTGTAAGCCCATAGTGCTTCAGGGAGCCTTTGAGACCAATCCTTCCGGTTGTCCTTCATTGTTTTAGTTAGAATGGCTTCTAATACTTTATTTGTGCTTTCCACCTGCCCATTGGCTTGGGGGTGGTATGGTGTAGTCATTCTATGATGAATATGATATTTACGAAGGGTAGGCTTAAAACCATGAGAATTGAATGGAGGTCCTCCATCTGTAACTAGCTCTCTAGGAATTCCAAATCTAGTGAAGATTTATTCAAATAAGAAAGCTAGGACAGCCTCTTCATTGGCTCTGATAAGTGCTTTGGCCTCCACCCATTTAGTCATATAGTCTGTGGAGACTAATATATAAGTTCTTTGATTGGATGGAGGATTAATGGGTCCTATGAAATCCAAGGCCCATCTTTCAAATGGTTCAGAAACTACCTGGGGGTTTAATGGCATTTGATCTCTATGATTGGGTTGACCCAAGCCCTCACATATTTCTTTGCATCCTTAAATAATGAGGGCCAATAGTAACCCATCCTCAAAATTTTGTGTGTTTTTCTTTTATCAGAAAAATGCCCTCCACAAGGGCCATCATGACAAGCTTTCAGTATGTCATACACTTCATCTTCCCTAATGCATCTTCGGAATTCCTGATCAAGCCCTGTGTAGAAAAGACACCCACTTATCCAGCTATACCTGGCACTTTGTTGAACAATTCTTCTTTTTTCTCTGTATGAAAGGTGTGATGGTAATTTTCCTGCAACCAAATAATTGGCAATATCTGCATACCATGGAGAGTGAGCAGAAACTGAAAACAAATATCATTGTCAGTTTTTAACCGTGAAAGGAAATCAACCACCACATTTTCTTTACCAGGCCGATCTACAATTGTGATATCAAATTCCTGCAGTAATAATAGCCATCTGGTAACTCTATCATTTGTAACATATTTTTTCATTAAATACTTAATAGCTGAGTGATCAGTCTGGAAAAAAGTAGAATAACCAGTGATATAATGTCGAAATTTATTAATGGCATGAATTACTGCAAGAAACTCCTTTTCGGTAACTGTATAATTAAGCTCAACAGGGGTCATATTCTTACTGATAAAGTAGATAGCATAAGGAATATGATTTTCCTCTTGTCCCAAGACAGCTCCAATTGCAGTGTCTGAAGCATCAGAAGATATATGAAAAGGGAGGGCCCAATCAGGCCCCCTCAAAATAGGAGCAGTAGACAATTGATGCTTGAGTTCTTCAAAAGCTTTCTGACAAGAATTAGTCCACTTAAATTCAGCATTTTTCATAAGCAACACAAATAATGGAGAAGCTATCTTATAAAAATCTTTAATAAATCTTCTGTAGTATCCAGCATGTCCTAGAAAACTTCTCACATCAATTTGTGTTTTAGGAACAAAAAGATTCTGAATGACCAATATTTTAGATGGATCTACCTGAATACCTTGAGATGAAATAAAATGTCCAAGCACTACTCCTTCACTCATCATCATATGACATTTTTCAGTACTTAAGGAGAGGTGAGCTTGTATACATCGTTTAAGTACCTTCTCAAGATTTTGTAATGCATCTTCAAAAGACACACCATAAGGAGTAAAATCATCCATAAATATTTCCATAGAGTCATTCAACATATCAGAAAAGATTCCTATAACAGCCCTCTGAAAAGTTGCTGGTGCATTACATAGCCCAAATGGAAGAACTCTATAAGCAAAAGTTCCCCAAGGGCTAGTGAAAGTGGTCTTGTCCTAGTCTTGGGGTGCAATTCTAATTTGATTATACCCACTGAATCCATCTAGAAAAGAGAAGAATTTCTTCCCTGCCAGACTATCCAACACCTGATCAATGAAAGGTAAAGGAAAGTGATCCTTTTGAGTAGCTTTGTTCAAGGCTCTGTAGTCAACACATACTCTCCATTTCCCGTTTTTCTTAGGGAAAATTACCAATGGGGAAACCCATTCACTATCAGAGATGGGGTATATAAATCCTGTATTAAGCAATTTCTGAAGTTCTTCTTTAACAATTTCTTGTAAATTAGGGTTCATTCGTCTTTTGGGTTGACAGACTGGTCGGCATCCCTCTTTAATGTAAATTCGGTGAGTACATAGTTCAGAAGAGATCCCTTTCATATATGTGTAATCCCATGCAAATGCTTCCTTATTTTCATGCAATAACTTCATTAACTGCTATGTTTCAACAACTGTTAGATCAGGATTTATGTTTAATGTCTTGCCAGGTTCAATTTCAACTATTATGCTTTTAGATGAGATGGTGGTTAATGTCTGAGATAAGTCTTCAGATTCAATCTTTTCTTGGGTATCTGTTTCAAAAATTGCAATCAATTGATTGTGTGTTTCAGCAATTACAGAAGAAGGTTCACAAATAAAATTATTAATTATTTCATCCTCTGTATTGTCTTTAAGAGTTAAGGCTTGTCCAATAGTTAGAATGGGTTGAACAACATTATCATCATAATACATCCACATAGAATCTTCATTATTAATTATGGGTGTAGCATGAGGATAAAGAGTAAGATGTTTGGTTTCAAAACCATTAGAAATTGTCATTGAACCAGATCTGCAACTGATAAAGGCATCAGCTGTGGCTAGCCATGGCCTTCCCAGAATTAAAGGATGTCCCCCCAGCTTTGTTTTAGTCTGCAATACAACAAAATCAGCTAGGTAATTCCAGGATTCAACTGAGATAAGTAGATCTTCAACAACTCCTTCAGGTTTAATTGTAGAACGGTCAGCCAACTCTAGAATGGTAGGTGTATCTCTGATTGTGTTATTCAGCTGTAACAATTGTGAAGTTTCAAGAGTCATTATGTTTATTGCAGCACCTAAATCTACTAGAACTTGAGGAATCATTGTTTTACCAATTTGAACTGTCACGGTAGGATGGCCGGGGTCACCATATTTCACAGGAGGGGTTTTTCTGGACATTAATGCAGATAAATCACCCATCACATGTACTGTAAGGGGATCTTTAGTTTTCCTACTAGGTTTCTTAACACAAATATCCCTTATTGTTCTGGCATAAATTGGTACATCTCTTAATGCTTGTAAAAGTGGAATTTTAACATACAAGTTTTGCAATTCCCCTAAAAGATTAAAAGCAGGTGTTTCAAGCGTTCTAGTTAAAACCAAACGCTCGGGGAATGGTGGTTCTATTATTTCAATACCCTTGTTAGAGGGTGGTTGTGCTTTCTTATGTTTCTCAGTTTCCTCTTTATCAGAATCAGAAGAAGTTATGTCATCAATAATAGGCTCTACTATTTTCCCGGATCTTAAATGAATATCATTACATTGCATAGTAGGAAATATAGACTGATTCTCAATATCAATGACTTGCACAACTTTATTATTGGGGTTAGGATTTGGTTGCACAGGTAGCTGGGGTCTCATTTGGTTATTTGGCGGAGCATTTGATGGCAGAGGAAGTGGTTGTTGGAATTGAGGCAATTGATTTGGATACGGGAGTTGTTGGCTTCTCCAATTTGAATTCAAAGGGTTAAAAGAAGATGGCTACTGTAGAGGCCAAGGAGTCCACATTGTAGGATCAACAAAGGGAGGGTTTGATTGTTGCATGGGTGGAAAATTCATTTGATTAAAGGGTGGGTATTGCATTTGATTAAAGGGAGGGTAATTTGTTTGACCGAAAGCAGAATAATTATTCCAATGATTAAATGGCATACTAGAGTTCATACCTTGTCCTTTTGGTTGCCATTTTCTTCTTTGAGTTAGCAGGTAAAATTCTTCAGCTTCTTCTTCCATTGGCTGTAATGTTGCCTTTATTCCTGGTAGAGATGGACATTGTTTTGTTTCATGATCTTTCTCACAAAGGGTGCAGATTGGTATTTTGTCCAATGGGCATTCCCTTAGTGGATGTTTGTCTCTGCACTTCGGGCAAAAGACAGCCAGAGTTGCTTTTGCTTCAGCCTGCTTCTTCTTAACCTGCAAAGTGTCAATTTGTGAAGCAAAAGAACTTATCATCTCAGTTTTAAATTCTTCAAGTAAATTACCTATTTTAGCTCTTGTTGCTCCCCCACTGTCTGATTTCTGCACTCTTAAATAGGTGGGATCTCTATTACTTACTCTGTTCCTTGCAGCTCCCCTTGAACACCTCTTATAAAGTTCAACAATCTCATCATATGATTCTTTAGATATATCTCCCTTGCCAAGCATGTTTAACATGTCTAAACAATCATATCTTAAACCTCTAAGTAATATTGTTTTGTGAATTTCCTTACTTATATTTGGATGATTAGATCTTTGTATATTGTACTGCAGCCTCTCTACGTAGTCCTCCAGATTCTCGTCCGGCTTTTGTGCCATATTGAATAGTTCATCCTTCTTTTCTCTCGTCCGACAGTAGTCTTGATATTTAAGCAGAAATTTCTGTTTCATCTGCTCCCATGTTGTGATTACCTGACTCCCAAGGCTCATGAACCATCTTAAAGCATTTCCTTTTAATGTTGCTAGAAACAGTTTCAACTTTTGAGCATTAGTAACATAATCATAACTTCTGCATAATATATCAAATTCAAAAAGAAATTCATCCGGATCTTCAGAGGATAAACCATGAAAGTTAGGTAAAGCTGACAATGGAATGTTTTTCATAGGAGTTGTTCCTATAGGGAGATCACTGATAGGAAATCCCAAGGTAGAGAGAGAATTTTCATCCTTTCCTTCTCCTTCAGGATCTACATGTCCTCCACCAAAGAATTCTTCATTGTTTCCTTCCATTGTCTGTTCTCCTACTGCACTTGCTTGATCGTCAAGATCTTCTACTGGCTCCTCAATGTTTTCCACTGGTCGTCCAATACTCTCTATTATTTCCTCAATGTGCTCTGCTGATTTTCTAGCACTTTCTTCTGACTTTCCAACACTGACTGCTGGTTCTTTAATCACTGGCTCCTTTATATTTTCAGGACCCAAAACTTCCTCTGTTTTGTAATCTGATTGAGGGGAATGCTGAAGTTTTGGTCTTCGAGAACTTAATCTCTGTGACAATTCAGCCTTTGATACAATCTCGTCAATGAAAGTCTTTCTTCCTCCCCTTCCTTTGCCTTTGCCACCTGTGGGGTTAGTTTTCTTTTGGTTTCCACGCCCTCTCATACAATCTGCACATCTAGAAAGAAAATATTAATGATTTTGAAATCTATAATTGCCTTCCCCGGCAACGGCGCCAAAATGTTGGTCGCTTTAATTGTTTTCACAATTCAAGCTCCACATAAATTGTCAACCCGAGGAAGTCTGTTTATTCCAAAGACAACCACGCACTGGATATGCTCAATTTCAAAAGAAAAAAAAATGTTGTAGTAAAAAGCCACACCATTATCAATCATACAAATCTAATTATTCACACTCTGTTTAATCAAAGTTGAAGTTACTTATGTTATAGCAGAAGTAATTCCTATATTGCAGTTTAGAATCCAAATAAAGGGAAATCAATCTGCAGGAAAGGAAACCAATCAACCATAATAGGAACAGGACCCTATTCCTTTAAATAGGAACTTCAGCACCTGCTGCCTAACACTAATTACTCTGTAGAAAAGATAACTCAAGAGAACAGGACCCTATTCCCATGAACAGGAACTTCCAGCACCTGTCTCCTGTTTCTAATCACACTGCAGGAAAAGAAAGGAAATCAATGGAAACAGGACCCTATTCCTTTGTATAGGAACCTTCAGCACCTACTTCCCAGCATCAATCATACATTCAAACAATTAACAGAAAGAGATCTCTTAACTTCTTAAGAATGAATGTACTAAACACATGCAACGTTAAAAGAAATAGAATGCTCAATAAACTACAGAACTGTGTAACTGGTGTTTCAGCAAACAGAATTAAAGTAAAGTGTAAATATCATAAAGAGATCAAACAAACTACAGGAACAGACGGGTGAATCTTGTGAGGAAGGCGGGCCCTTTCCCTCTCACAAGATTCCCTAGGGAAATAATTAAACTGGAGCACTCAAAAGGAAATTTTATTCATCTGTCAAAAGAAATGATACATTACAAATGGAGTCTAGCTCCAGTTCTCTCAAACACAATGTTCTCCTGTAGCTTTCGAACTCGAACTCCCTTCTAATGATGATGTCTCCTCTTTTTAAAGAGGAGACATCTCTTACAATTACATGAGAGCAAATCTACGTTTATCCCAAATCTGTTCTTCTTTCTTAAAACAGGCTATTCTGTTCTTCCATTAAAAGATATTGTTACAAAAGATACAAAAAGAGTACTATCTTCAGAATAATTCGTGTAACCACGTCTTCATGTTGTTTCCATTTTTCCAAAAAATACTCTTCCAGAATCGCAAATTACGGATAGTGACGGAATTTTCTTTTCTGCTGGCTGTTTCAGCAACAGAGTCGACTGTTTTAGCAACGGAGTCGACTGTTTCAGCAACGAAGTTTGACTGTTCAGCAACGGCCGATTGTTCCAGCACAACATATAAATTATCTGCGATCTTTTAGACTTATGTTAGCAACAATCTACTTCGATTAATGATAAAATATAAGAGTAATATGGAATTATATGTAAACATATTAAACATATAGTAAAGAAGAGGATTTTATATACCTTTGGATAAAGTGAATGAAAATGATAATGGAATCATTTTTAAACATGGTTATAAAGGTAAGGTGGTGTCAAAATATATAGTAAAAATGATACATAGTGAGGTCCTAACAACTGTCTCTAGAGAAAAGACCATGCTATGGCATCAAAGGCTTGGACATATTGGAGAGAAGGGCCTTCGGATACTACATAGAAGTGGTATGGTAGAAGGTATGTCTAATTGCTCTCTGGATTTCGATTTTTGTGAACATTGTGTATATGGGAAGCAGAATCAGGTGAGTTTTCCTTTTGATGCTAAGAGGGTGAACAAGATATTATAACTTGTGCAGAGTGATGTGTTTGGACCTGTGTCAGTTACGTCACTGGGAAAGTTTGTGTACTATGTTTCATTCATAGATGACTTCTCAAGGAAAACATGGATATATTTCTTGAGGAAGAAATATGAAGTCTTTGACAAATTTAAAGAATTTAAGGCTTTGGTGGAAAACCAGACAGAGAATAAGATAAAGGCGCTGAGGACAGATAATGGGGGGGAGTTCTGCAAGAAGGATTTTGAAGATTTCTGTAAGAAGTGTGGTATAGCACGGTAGAAGACTACTCCATACACACCTCAGCAAAACGGAGTTGCAGAAAGAATGAACAGAACGCTGATGGAAAAGGAAAGAAGCATGCTCAGTGGTACCGGGTTAGGACAAGAATTCTGGCCAGAGGCAGTGGAGACTGATGTTACTTAGTTAACAGATCACCTTCATCAACGTTGGAGGATAAGACTCCACATGAGGTATGGACTGGTAAGAAACCCTCTCTTTCACATCTAAGGGTATTTGGATGTGATGCATATGTACATGTTCCAAAGGAGAAAAGGACCAAGTTGGATAACAAATATGAAAGGTGCATCTTTATTGGGTATAAGGATGGTTTAAAAGGTTACAAGCTTTGGAACCCGAAAATAAGGAAGGTTGTGTACATCCGAGATGTGGTGTTTAGAGAGGTGAAAGATGTTGTTAAACATGAAATCATACCAAAGGAACCCGAGAAGATAGATTTTGAGCTAAAGGAGGATGAATCAGACTCTACAACAGAAGAAGATTCAGAAGAGGAAGAGCCACAAACTCCATCTTTGAGAAGATCAGTTCGAGAAAGAAGGCAACCAGAAAGGTATAGTCCATCTGCTTTCTGTTCAAAGCTACTTTAATTCATATAATCGATGATCCTAAATTTTTGTGAGGCAAGATCTGTAAGAGGATGGAAAACTATTGAAGGAGGCCATGGTTGATGAAATGGAATCCTTGCACAAAAATAAGGCATGGGATATGGTGGTATTGCCAGCTGGAAGGAAGCCCATCGGGAGAAAATGGGTGTTTAAGAAGAAGATGAATGTAGAAGGCAAGGTGGAGAAATACAAAGCTCGGTTGGTAGCAAAAGGTTATTCCCAAGTGCCGGGAATTGATTTTGGTGATATTTTTTCTCCTGTTGCCAAAGTTACTTCTATTAGATTACTTTTATCTGTTGCTGCTGCATTTGATTTTGAGATAGAACAGATGGATGTGAAGACAGCATTTCTTCACGGGGATCTAGAAGAAGAGATCTACATGAAGCAACCTGAAGGATTCATGGTGAAGGGTAAGAAAGAACTGGTATGCAGGTTGAAGAAGTCTCTGTATGGGTTAAAACAGTCACCAAGGATGTGGTATCAGAAATTTGATACCTATATACGGGGACTTGGCTTCACCAGAAGCAAGGAGGATCACTGTGTTTATTTTAAATTAATTGGTGACCATGTTATGTATTTGGTATTGTATGTGGATGATATGTTGTTAATTGGAAATGACAAAGAAATTATCCAAGCTTTGAAGACCCAACTGTTCTCCAAATTCGACATGAAGGATCTTGGTGCTGCAAACTATATTTTGGGCATGGAAATTAAGAGAGATCGGGCAAAGAGGAAGCTCTGGTTAAACCAGAGGAAGTATGTTGAGACTATATTGCAGAGGTTCAATATGCAAGATAGTAAACCGGTGAGTGTTCCTATTCCTGTAGGTGCAAAGCTGTCTACTGAACAGTGTCCCAAGACACAAGAAGAAGAGGAGGATATGTCCCGTGTTCCATATGCAAGTGCAGTGGGTAGCCTGATGTATGCAATGGTCTGTACTAGACCAGACATTGCACATGCAGTGGGAGTATTGAGCAGGTTTATGTCAAACCCAGAGAAGGAGCATTGGACAGCAGTGAAGCGGGTTTTCAGATATTTACGTGGCACTAGTGATTATGGCTTGTGCTACCAGGGAAGACCAGGATTGGAAAGAATGTTGGAAATTCGTGGTTTTGTTGATGCAGACTGGGCTAGAGATCTAGACCAAAGAAGATCTACAAGTGGGTATGTGTTTAGCCTATTTGGAGGCGCAGTCAGTTGGATGAGTAAAAGACAGTTTGTAGTGGCTCTTTCAACTACAGAGGCAGAATACATGGCAACCACTCATGCAAGCAAGGAAGCAGTTTGGTTGCAGAGATTGTGTTCAAGTATGGGGTTGGTACAACAAGCTATAAGGATAGACTGTGATAGCCAAAGTGCAATTTTCTTGGCTAAGAACCCTGCTTATCATTCAAAGAAAAAGCACATTGATATTCAATATCACTTTGTTAGAGATATGGTTGAGGCTAAAAGGGTGTTGCTGGTAAAGGTGGACACTTTGAAGAATGTTGCAGATGCATTGACGAAGTTTGTGAGCACTCATAAGTTCTCTTGGTGTAGAGAAACAGTGGGTGTTGAAGAATTAACCAAATGACTAAGCTCTCCTGTGGCCCCCTGTGGAAAGAAAACAACAAGTGGGAGAATGTTGGGTATGTTTTATATTCTTTCCATAACTAGCCCCACGCGTTGTACGTTGCGCCAGGCATAGCGCCCCAGCGAAATTGTTTTTGGTATGCAGTCCCACTCATATGCGGACCCACCCATGTTTTGTGCATGATTTTGCACATGGTTTTGGGGTACAATGGTTTTCGGCCCCTGGTATTTTTGTAGATCCGGTCAAGGGAACTACGATTATGTTCTAATCCAGGGTTAATGGATTGGGGTTTATGTATGCTTCGGCATGTATATATATGTGTTGTAACACTAAAAGGAATATAATGAAAAATCAAGCTGGTCGTCCTAATTTGGGATCCAGGGGAAAATCTCTGTGTTTATCTGTTTTATGTTTTATGCTCTCGCTATTGTTTATTTTCTGTTATAAGATTCGTGTGTAGATAATTTCTGTTCAGGGTTAAAACCTACACTGATGAGCAGACCTAAGGTGACTGAGCCCCAAGTTTTGTATGAAATGTAAATCAGGAGGTGAAGATGGAGGGGTTTGTCTATTCCCAAGGTGTCCACTACCTTGTTGTGGTGAATCAGGAAGCTCAGGGTCTGGCTGGTCTAAGCCACTAAATGACCTAGTTCTAGATAAGTTGTTAGGTGGGTCTAGGTCAAGGTGAAAGTGTGATAGAGCTGTCAGATCTTTTGGTGCAGAATTAGCTCTATGGATGTGTTTGGAAATAGCTGATCTTTTAGGGGTATGAGCTCCCTTGAGGATGCTCTCAGGCTTATCAACTACTTTAGGTGGGTCTGGGTTAGGGTAAGCTCTTGTATGAATGATTCTAGAAGCCAGAATGTTGTTTACTGATCCAACAGCTTAACCCTACTTGTTACTTCTACTGTGGTTGATGTTGTTATGGAGGCTGGTCTCCCAGTGGAGTTTAATGTGAACCAAGATAATCAGCAGGCCTACTGATAGCCAGTGGAGTCTTTAAAACGTTTACGGAACATTGGAGTCACCAGGTGGAGGGTTTAGGAAGTTTTTTTTTTTTTGGGAGGGTACACTGTCCACCTCAGTGCTTTTGAGATGTCCCCTTTCAAGGATATCTTCAAACACATCAAACTCTAACCAGAGATTGACTGGGAGGGCATCTACCAGATATGTCACCTTAGAAAGAGTGTGAGATCTGGAGGCTACCTGGCCCTTTCCAGACTCTGTCCAAGAGTATGGGAAAACACAACAAATGGTATAGAGGTTGATGTGAGAATGAGACAGTTTAACTGCAAACCTAACCAGAGATTTTTGGTTTTGAATGCCTAAGAATTTTTAAGGTATAATGCACTCAGAAATTCCCCAGTGGAGTTACCATTATGTTGGTGACGAGACTGGGAGACCGTTTTAATGTTTAACAGTTGCAGGCATTCAGAAATTCCCCAGTATGGTCGCCATTATGTTGGTGACGAGATTGGGAGACCGTTTTAATGTTTAGCAGTTGCAGGCATTCAAAAATTCCCCAGCAGAGTCACCATTATGTTGGGGACGAGACTGGGAGACCGTTTTAATGTTTAGCAGTTGCAGGCATTCATAAATTCCCCAGTGGAGTCGCCATTATGTTGGGGTTCCTATGTTTTGGCAGATTTGGCAATACCAAAAGATAAGACAACATCAAACCACTTGGGGCCCTAGGATCTAGCCCTCCTGGATCCGGAGAGGGATCTCTCCAAATAGAGCAAATAATGATGTATCTTTGAAGCTCAAAATGAGATGTTGGGCTAGTTATGAAGCACAAAGGGGGGTTTTAAATGATTTGGTTGGTGAGTTGCTGGGTTCGTCATGAGATCATAGACTGAGAAAGTAATGGGAGGAAAGGAACAAAACAGAAGGATGTTTTAGCTAAGAGGATAGGTCAAGAAAGTGCCATCCATTGGGCTATGGATTCATGAAAGGCGATTACATGCAGCAACTAGCCAAAGCTTCCAAAGGGCAAGTCATCTAATACTAGAGGATATTTTAGATTAGATGGTGGGATGGAACATTAAGGATTGAAAGTGAAAGCAAGAAAACAGCCTAATTTCTGTCTATAGATCAGGTTAGAGGTCATTTAACTCTAGGCCTGCTTGGACATACTCATAGGCAACTCTCAAAGAGGGACAAAGGGGTAGCTTATAGATCGGACCAGAGGTCATTTAACTCCAGGTCAGCTTTAGCATGCTCCAAGGGAAAACAGAGATAAGTTTAACAGAGAGATCTTAGAAAGGCCAGCTGGTCGCACACGGATCCTAGTGGACAAGGCTAACTCTAATCCCCAGTGTTCCCAAATCTTCCAGCTTAAACCCAACAAGAACATCTAAAGACAGATTCATTTAATTCATACATCAGCTAGCAGCATAAGGAACTACTAGACTGGTTAAATTAACTGAAAACAACCCTTAGATAACACATTTAGTAGAAAAACATTAAAGGCAAGGAGAGCAGAGACATAGGGTACCTAACAAGGGTAAATCATATGCCATATTTCTGATGCAAGCCAGTAGAAAATGTGATAAATAGAGTTAGAAAAACATCACCAATAGTAATAGACCAGGATCCTGTGAAATGTGCTTTGATTAATTGATGCAGAACCAGTCACATACACAGAGCTCAATGGCTGATTACAATCCAAACTTTCTCCTCCTAGCCTACTACAAAACAAATACTCTGCTAATCTTTGCCAAACTGTTCTAACAGTCAAAACTGAAATCCCTCTAACTACAACGGCAGCAGCCGAACAACAACACTTTACAATATTTTCTCGGGAATTCTTATAGGATAAAAGAATAACAGGAGTAGATGTAAACTTGAATGCAGCATTAAAACTCTGAAGCAATAGGAGGGCCGAGGCTCATTCTGTTTTAATTCTGAACATTTATCTTTGGTACTCGTTGCAGTGTTCTGGTGAATTTCACAAAAAGGCAGAATAATGATGCTAGGTCTGCTATACTATGTAACAAATGCTTCTGATGGTGTAGGACTGCTGATAGGGCAGAAATCTCATTTGGACACAATGTAGACTGAAACAATAATGTGTACTGTGTCCTTTCATGGAGAAAAATTCTGCTGATACGGAAACCCTGATAGTATTATATTTCTATGCATTGGACCGTCTGAACGATCCACTGGGTCTTTGATTCTAGTACCTTGTCTTTGAACAATTGGATTAAGGCTCAAAATCTGCAATTACAGGCCTTAAACACACTATTTTTCCACTGATACTCTTTGCCGCTTTCTAGATTTCCTTTGACTGCAAAATTTGTGCTTTAATGGCACCGACGAGGATTTGCAAAGCTTTAATTCTGTCCTTCGATGAAATTTATGTTGCAGACACCTTTCCGGAAATTTCCCTGTAATATTGGGATCTAAATTTAGCTTCTTCTATGCACTGCGCCATTACAATAGCATATATGAACCATGGTGGGTTTTACCACCAAATAAACCTCCAAAACACGAAAACAGTTACGAAAAACATGTATTGAGGTGGTGGTATGGATGAAAGTGACAATGGCAGCATGGCGTGGACGAGGATGATGGCTGCAGAGGCTACCATGGAGGAAAACATGGCAGAGCGGAGAATGCATGGGGAAAACGTCAAGGCGAACGTTTTAACGTAAAAAAACTGAACTTTGACCTTGGGACGAATATATATAACAGGGGCGAGCGAATGTACTGTGGAGACACGTGGAAAATGACGTGGCAGGACCGAGAGATGGCGGGGCGGTCAATAGTAGGGAAACAAAATCTAGACCGTCCGATCTCAAAGGAGATCGACGGTGGAAAACACATCGGAGGGTGATGGACAGTGGGCCAGGGGTACGAAGACCATAGATTATTGCACGCATAGCTTCGTTGAGAGATGATCGTTGGATGGGCTGCCCCAGATCGGACGGCTCATGGCGATATCGCTACGCATCCGCAGACGAACGATAACGTGCGATGAGGTAGCAGTTTTGAAACAGTGCGCCTGACACGTGTCATTTGATGAGTGGAATCGTTGGCCGTTCGGAAAATATTGCCTGCCTCCGAATGGCGGTGCGATAGAATCCGTCTGGTTTTGGCATACTGTGTGGCGGGGACCATAGGAGCTGGTAGAATGTGGACCGTTGATCATTGTTTACGTTGGACGACGATTGCCCTGATTGAAAAATTACGCAGAAAGCCTATGTAAACCCTTTTTATATGAATGGCGGAAGGTATAGTACGGTGGGCCCTAGGGAAAACATCGCAATCACAGATTGGGAGATGGAGAAATCGCAAACTGCAGAACAGAACTTGCGATGCGAAATTTCGATGGGGCGATCGCATCGCAACTATTTGCGAAGGCGATGGATCAAACGGGCATAAAGAACAAAAATGCGATTATGCGATTGCGATATAAGCGGCGGGTCTTATAATAAGGTTGGAAAGTGGGTTTCTAACCCATTTAATGTGATTTAAAGGTTAGGAATGGGAACGATAGAGGAATAAGGGGGGGAAAAAGGACAACAAAAGGTAGGGGAAGGATATAAAGGGGATTTGAAAAGGTAAGAAGGGAAATATAAGGGGAAACAAAATAGAAGCCAAGTGGGGGTGAAAAAAGAGGGGAGGGACCTTTGGGCATTTCTTCACAAACAGAGAGGATTTGTAAGGGAAAAAAGCAGAGGGGATTTATTCAAAGGGCAAAGACACAAAGGGGCTTCAAGGATGATGTGTTTTCAGGGGAAATGCATTCCTTGAAGGCTCAGAAACATTTTAGCCCCCTACTTTGCTTTGTCAAAAATTTATAGGGAGGCTAACAATATGTATGAGTGGATATCATGATTAGCTGTGCAGAGGGGTTAGTTAAATAATAGGCTAAATACATGGACCCCAGATCTCCTTGAGAAGCTGAAAAATACTGATAGCGAGATGACGAGGGTTGTTGATTATTAGATAGACAATATCCTTGGAGGCTTTATCACTGAGTTCGAGATCGAGACTTCTATGTCTTATAGTGAACCATAGCACAAGTTCTTAAAAGGCCCTAGAGGTAAGTACTTGAATTCATTGAAGTTCTGTCTTAGAATTCTATTGTGTAAAAAAATCATATTAAGGATGCACTCCAATTGATGTTTGACGAAAGAAAAATTGGTGCTATGTGAAGCTGTAAAATATTCAGAACATATTGGGGTACTTACGTTGAAACTGAATATCGTCTAATGTTTGGGTCTAAAGATAGAGAAAGAAACCATGCTACCCTTAGAAGTATGAGCATTGCAGAGATTCCCCACCTTTCCACCATCATCCCATCCCATTTTGTTCCCCCAACTCCACCTCCCCCATTAACCATGGCCCAACCCCCAAATATTATTGTGTTCAAGGGATTAGATGATCCAAAACATTTTTGGTTTGTTGCATAAGCAATTTGGAGTTCACAGAATATTACAGATGAAAATATGAAGAAAGAAAAATTGGTTACAAGTATCCAAGATAGAGCATTATCCTCGTACATAAAATATGTTATGAAGAATGTAAATGCTACATTGGCTGAGATGAATACCATGTTGAACGATGAATTCAAGAAACCTAAGTTGGAGTCCCAGTGAATCACATAAATAAAAGGAATTAAGAAGCTGGCTACTAAGACCGTATGGGAGGTAGATCATAGGTTTAAGGAACTATTGAGCCATATTATCTTCAATATCTCGGATGAACAACATAGTGAATGGTTCATTGTTGTGATGTTGCCTCATCATCTCAGATTCCCATTGTCACAAGAAAATATTGCTACTCAGGCTGAAGCGCTAGAGATCGCGATGAAGCTTGAAGCTTTACTAGTAGTCGATACAAGCATAGGAGCGAAACAAATTCTGACTCAGTTGGCGAGCTTGGATATCTAACTTCCATTATGTCATTCCAAATCTCTCCAATGACTTCATGACATATTTTCCTTTTGAAAGGAAAATATCACTGAACCTTTTCCATACCTCAAGGGCTAGAAAGTAGTGCATGAGCCCAAGGTCCTTCATCTCAAATTCAAAGGTGAACTCCCTCTTACACTCGATCAACATGTAGAAATTATACAACATGCATTTATATCTTGGATTCACCCGATCTAACAATGTACTAAAGTTTAATATTGAATCACTTCTACAAATATTTTGTGTAATTAAAAACACAATCGCTAATTACATGAACATGAAGAAAGATCAATCACACACAACACAAATAATTTCCTAGGGAAATATTACAGCTAAAAACCCCACTATCTTCTATTGTATATTAAGCATGGATCATGAAATAATTACATACAAAAATATTCTCACAAGAGCCCTTTAGTACTCAGCTAATTGTCTCACACTGTCATATGAAAAACCGACCAACACATAGCCAATTCTAATCCTCCATACAGCTTGCCTTGCTTGCACAATCCATGATGGTGAAGATTCCTAAAATATAGAAATTCTTGCCTTCCTTGATTTCGCAAGTATCATGGGCACTCCAATGGGTGTTTGGTTTCAATTGTGCAAGCCAATAATCCTACAACTGATAGTCAACTTCCCTTTCACCTTGAACTCAACTGGGTCTCCACTGGATCTAACATGCATGTAGATAATAATAGTAAATCCTCAGTTGCATGTGAGATCACTATTGTGAATGAATTAATATTTAATTCACTATATCTCTCACTAGTGTATCGTCAGTTACAACTAGCACAACTGAGTTTAACTCACTTAACTGAGTTAAATTGATTTAAAACTTGCACCAAATCATGCACCACTACAGTTCAAACTCTATTACAACTAGAATTACTCTGCATGCCTCACCAACAACCTCTAACTTCAAATCCACTAGCTAACTGAATTTATCACTTTCAGTTAACTCATTCAAGAAAACATTGAGAATAGATTACAGTTTAATGTCCATGTTAATTAAGGGATAACCAAAATAGACATGCACCCAAAAATAGCACCATGGGCCCCACCCTAGTCTAGGTGCTGAATGCAACAAGGTGTTGAATGCAACTAGGTGTTGAATGAAACCAGGTGGTTAATGCACTAGGCGTGGGTGCTAAATCTTCTTGTTGAATCTCAAAAATCCATCTCAACAAGAAAGGGATTATCCTTCACTCCAATCATGTCTCTATGGTATTCAAATTTTCTTCTGGTGAGTGCCTTCGTCAGAATATTTGCATCCTGATATTCCATGGGAATCTACTGAAGAAACATGATCCTTCTCTGCACACAATATCTGAGATGATGGTACCAGATATCTATATGTTTGGAACTATCATGAAATATGATTAATCGAGAGTTTAATGCAACTCTGATTATCACAATGAATCATTGTCAGATCCATTTGAGAACCAAACAAACCAACCAAGATATTTCTCATCCATATAGCCTCACATGCAGCTTGAATTGCTGCCTTTTATTCCACCTCCACTAAATTGAGTGCCATAGATCTTTGCTTCATGTTGTACCACGAAATTGTTGTCGATCTTGTTGGCACTGGAATCAGCACTTGGACTGCAGCAAGCGCCTATCCAGATACATATTAAACTCTAAGGAAATTTTAATGTTTTTTTTTATGGGATTGGAAGATGGTATAAAATCTGATTCACTAAAGAGAGATTTCAGTCAAATCCACAATTCTACTAAAGAGGGTATTGTAACTTGATGTGGTAGCAAGGTGCAAGTTTGTAGTCTATGATGAGAGGAAATTGAAAGATAAGAGGAGAATCAATAGGTCTGTAAAACAAAAATCTATTGATTTAGTAGAAATTGACAAAAGTAGCACTTTGAAAATATTCCATTGAGAGAAAGCTATTTCTAGTCTGACAAGATTCTCACTGAAATATCATTAAGAATAACTATTATGAGTGATGCTCTTCCACTGTTATAAAATATATTTTATTAGGAATGCTCACTGTGTGAGACTAACAAAAACTGATAAAACAAATAACATGCTTAAGAGACTAATAAAAAGATATAACAGTATGATGATTTTCAAACTAGAACTGGAAGAAAGGAGATATGGAAACAAAAATAAAGTAGACAATACACACAACAAATTGGTAATAAGTCCTCAGTAGTATTATTCCATTTCATTCAGTAAAAATATTACAGTTCATATAAGTCAAAATTCAATAACCACCAACCAACCCTGACTTCATATCAATTCGACATATATATACAAAATATGATACTATCATCTTCCACAGAAAAAGGTAAATCTATTTCAAAAGTCATTACAACTTTGTGCAAGAGGCGAGGCTTATCCCTTAGTCTTAATTACAAAGTGCTATATTAAAAAAAAGATAAATATCACGAAGGCATCATGAATCCTGTCACTCTGAAATGGTTGTGTAAGTTGGCAGTCTATTCAAAGACCACTCTTCTATTTTAATGCAACCAATCTTCAACAAAAAACTTAAAAATGGTGGGAATGACATGTGGATATCTCCTATTAATATGTGAAAAACAACATTGAAAATGGTGTGTAGATGTTCCTTGAATGCTGCCCAGTGCCTGGTAAAAAAAATTCTGATACTGAGAGTAGTGGTAGAAAACTCTTTGAGAGAAACTATGCTGCTGATCTGTTATTCCTTTCCCTTTTTTGGTTGAAACCCCTTTATAATGGCGAAAAACCCGAAACTTTTGGATATAATGGAGGAGGTTCATTTTATGAGAATTTACAAAGAAACCCTTTGAAAAAGGTTTAATTGATAGGGGAGACATGGAGCAGAATGAATGGTAGGCGAGGGGGGTGATAACATGGAGAAGAAGTGGGACCGATCAGAGATCACACATCAGAATTTTTATTATGAAATCCAGGGGTTAAATGTTGAAAATGGTGAAGTGCAATGTGCGATGAGAGCAGAGGTGATGTGGTAGAGAAGTGGGACAAATCGTAAATCATGCATCGAAAGTTTTATAAACATACATACTTGTGCAATCAACAGTGACCAGTTTAAACAAAACTACAATTTAACCCAAACAACATGCATATAGGTAGAACTGTGGTTCTTGGGCCCCAAAACCAATTCATTAATAGGAAGCAATCGAAAATTGGCCGCCCACAAATTCACGGGGGATTTACTCAAAAAAACTCTAACATATCACGTGCGATCATAGCATATTAAACAATACCCTTAATTTGAGTATATATTGGAAAATACCTCTAAAATTCACATTATTTAACCCCCTACCAATATAAACCAAATACACCTTCCCAAATTAAAAAACCCCTACTTTCACTATATATTATAGGCATCCATTTTTTCATTAACATTTTTTATACTCCTTTATATTTTTTCAATAACTTTGACCTCAATTTTTTATACCTTCCAATATAAAAACCCTTTACCCCCTATCTATCCCCCAATATATTATGTCATTTCTTCCTCATTATATATCCCCCAATATGAACCCATGTGATATGGTATTGCTCCCGCAGTGAAGCCCCTGTGCGCAAATTTAACCTTACACTGATAACGGCTAAACCATAAACTCTGCGATTTGCAAAATCGCGCTAATGCACTATGCCAACACGTGTCCCTCGCCTCATCGCATCACAAATCTCTTAACATACCATGCGAAGCCTTAAAGATAAACTTTAAAAACTGCGATTTGTGAAATTGCTCCATCTGTGCTTTAATCTCCACCGTTGATTTGCGCCCAGAGCTGATGGTATTCCTTGCTTTCTCTTCACCTCATCGCATCACAAATCACTTAACATACCATGCAATTTTACTCAACAATAAACTTTAAAAACTGCGTTGTGCAAAGTCGCTCCATATGCTCTTTAATCTCAGTCGTCAGTCTACTCCCCTTTGGATATGCGATTAGATCATGGCCATCCATTCCTTTTTCACGCAGTTCTTTTCCGTTTCTTCATTACTTAGTCTATTTCCTAGCGAGATGGCTTCAAAAATTCTCTACTGCTCATCTCTAGATCTCCCGCTTCGTTGGTTAAGATTTTTTCTTCTGGCTACGCTTTGATTTTAAAGAACTCTGGTTTCCACGAAGCCTTAATTTTCCTGTTTTGGAAACTGATTACCTATTTACCTGTAGCCTCTTTTTTGAGATAACCAAAATATCAGTGAAATAGCCGCGCTTTTCACTATGTGGAATATATGACTTCCATTTTTGAGAAATAGCTACCCTTTACTGTTTTAACTGTTTTGACAATGAATTTGCAACAAAGGTAGCTATTATTCAAACCAGATCACTGCAATTTTATTACCAAATCATCAACTAAATTTCAACACTAAAATAAGACAAAACATATATTTTAACTTATTTTAGGACTGTATAACACTATAACACCTATTCACTTAAAAATACCTTGATGTTGGGACTCTTTTTTAACTTTTATTGGAAATGACTCAAACTTTGGACATGGACTAAGACACAAGAAAATTTGAGAAAAATGACACAAATGTGATTACACCATTAACATTTTCAATGCTAACAGTGGCTCTTATTGGGGATAAATTCCTCTGTGTGAGGCTTCAAGGACTACAGACTCAGTGCCTCAAAAACTCTTGAAACTTAGAAGACTTCTTAAAAATAGAGACTAGGATTGACCATTGACATACTGGACTCAAGACTGACCATATATATAGACATGAGTACCATTGGGCATGGAGTTTATTGACACATCACACCTGATATTTATAATGGAGTGGCTCAACTAACTTTACTAAATAAAAAACATTTTAAGAATTACCATTGACTGGGCCTCCAGTCAGCTGATCATTATCCAGATGTTTGAGAAGAAAAGTATTATTCTCCAAAACTTCAACAATTTTAAATGGACCAAACCACAGATTTTCAAACTTACCATGCTTTCCATGGTCTTCTCTCCTAGCATCCCAACGCAATACCAAATCATTTTCCTGAAACAACTGTTGATTTTCTATTTTATCAAAAACTGATTTGACTTTAGCCTGATACTTCTGAAATTTTTCCAGCAATGATTCTCTGATTTGGTGTGCCTCTATCAACTGTAGAATTCTCCTTTGGACTGGGTTTTCATGATCAAATTCATCTTGTAAGAAATTAATCACAGGAAGAGCTAATTGCAAAGGCATGACAACATCTATACCATATACAAGCTGAAATGGAGACATTCCAATTGATTTTTTACCACTTACTCTATCTGCACAAAGAGCATGTATCAGTTGAGTGTCCCAATTCCTTTTCTTTTCAGGCAAAATTTTCTTAATAATCCTTACCAAAATTTTGTTGGATGACTCAACGAAACCATTATCTTAAGGGTAATAAGGTGTGGAATGAGTCAATTCAATCCCATATTGCTAACAAAATTTATAAACCTTGGTGGAATTAAAGGCCATTACATTATCAGTTACTAATTTATGTGGAAAACCAAATATTGACATAATATTTTCCAACAAAAATTTAGTAATTACCACATCAGTAGCTTTTTTGGTTGGTACAACCTCAATAAATTTGGTGAAATAGTCTGTAGTTGTGAGAATCCATCTATGTTGTTCTGATGAAGGTGGATGAATTTCACCGATGAAGTCTAGCCCCCACTGCTGGAAAGGAACATATGATGAAATAGGGATGGGAGGTAATGGTTTAAATTTCTATTTACCATCAAATTTATGACATTCGACACAACTTATGACTTTGTGATAGACATCAGAGAAAAGAGTTGGCAAATAATAGCTAGTTCTTAAGATTTTGTTTGTAGTAGCTCTCCAATATAAATGCCCTCCACACACTCCTGCATGTGTCTCTGTCATAATATTTTGAGATTTTGCTTCATCTTTACATCTTAACAAGACTCCAATAGGATCTTTCTAGTAAATATGGTTGTCCAAAATGCAATACTTCACATCTCTCACTATAACAACTCTTCTTTATACTTCTCCATTTCAGGTGGATAATTTAAATTTAACAAGAAATAAACTATATCCTTGTACCAATATGAATTAAATATTTTAGGATAATTAACATTACCTTCTCCATCTTCTTCTTCAATTTCCTCTACATTAAGATTTAAATCTTTACAGTTAGATTCAACCATCAAGCAAGCCAAGCCCTGACCCTTTATTAATTTAGTTGGTTTGATTTCAACATCGAATTCCAGAATCTTGGTCAGCCATCATCCTCTCCTTCCATCTTTATCTAGATGTAGGAACACATATTTAACAGTGATATCGTGCACAAAAGCAATTATTTTTGATTGAAAAACATAAACTCAAAAATACTTCAAAGCCTTAACTAGTGCATATGCTTGTTTTTCAGTCAAGTTGTACTTCAATTCAACATCCCTTAAAGCACGACTGAGAAATGAAATTGGCTACTCCAAACCCTCCTTGTTCTTCTGTAGTAAGACATCTGCAATTGTTTCTTTTGAAGCATATGAAGACTTCAGAAAATCCTTTTCAAAGTTAGGACTAATCAAAACTAGCGCTTTATTAAAAGAAGACTTAATTGCTGAAAAAGAATCTTTAGCTTCATCTCGCCACTTAAATTATGCATCTTTTTTCAGCAAAACATTTATATGTTTGATCAGATCTGCAAAGTTAGGAACAAAACACCTCAGAAAATTGATTTTCCCTAAAAATGACTACAATTCCTTCTTATTTTTTGGAAAACCAATCTTTTGAATATATTATACTCTTCCCGAATCAATACGTATCCCACTTTTTATTACAATATGTCCCAATAACTTACCTTCTTGGACAACAAAAGACGACTTTTTGGGGTTTAAGGACAAACTAAAATTTCTGCATTTGTCAAAAACTTATTTTAGCTATTTCAAGTGGTCTTCATCAGATTTTGAATATACTATGATGTCATCCAAATAGATTACCACAAATTTTTCCTTTTCTCCTGCAAAGGAAATATACATTTCCCTTTGAAAGGTTGCACCTACATTCATCAACCCAAATGGCATTTTTTTGTATAAGAATGTGCCCCAAGGTGTGGTAAATGTTGTCTTTTCTCTGTCTTGCCTGTCAACTAAAATTTGATTATAACATGAAAAACCATCAATCATTGTCAGTCTTTTGGATCCTACAACCTTTTGCAAGATATAATCCATCTTGGGTAGTGGATAGTTATCTTTCAAGGAGCACCGGTTCAGGTTGCAAAAAGCGACACGAATCGTTATTTCTGCATTCTTTTTCCAAACTAGGACTATATTAGCTACCCAGTTAGAAAATCTCAAAGGCAAAGTAATCTTTGCTTCCCATAATGTTTTGATTTCTTTATCAATGATTGGGAGCAGCATGGGATTGATGTGTCATATTTTTTGTGCTACAGGATTTGCATCTGTTTTCAAAGGGATCTTGTGCTCCATTATGCTCTTATCATAAGTTTTCAACTCACTATAAGACCATGCAAAATATCATCAAATTCCTTCAGTAGTTTGATATATTTTGTTCTAGTTTCCAGAGGAAGGAATTTGGACACTTTGACTAATCTTGGATGATCTTCTGTACCAATATTACATTCTATTGTACTCTCTCCATCAACCTTGATTTCAGGCTTGAGAAAAACATCACTATTATCAAACAATCCTTCTAAAGGAACTAAACCCTTAGGAATAAAGTTAGTTTTCATATCTATAATGTTTTTCCCAGCCATAGTTTTCTTAAAAGGGCTGCTATTTTTTTTTTCAACAATTTCCTGCTCGTCATAAATTTATATGTTTTCAAACTCTTCTACACACTCCAAAATTTTTTGAATCTCCCTATCATCTTCAAATACTTGCTAGTGTTTGATTTTATCAGGAATTGAAGATCTATTTTTTATTTGAACATCATAGACTTCCTTGACAACTAGAGGCACTTTGAAATTACTAGTAGCAATAGCTAGTGAATCAACAATTTGATTTTCTTCTCTAGTGACAAAATTTATATTATAAATGCTGCAAAGTAATGTTCAATCAAATCCTAGACTTTCTTTCTATAATTCTTCAATTTGGAAATTTTCACTTGGTAATTATTTCTCACCTGCTTAATCACCAACTCTAAATCACCAAAGGCAATTAGCTATTATGCTCCCAAATATTTTGTTGCCTTCATACCCAACACAAGTGCTTCATACTCAACAGTGTTGTTAGTGGTAGCAAATTACAGTTTGTATGATATGGTTACCTTATTTTGAGTAGGATAAATGAGGACTACACCGGCTCCTGATCCTTCTCTTGAAGAGGCTCCATCAAAGTACAATTTCCTGATCTATCTTCCTTCTGAATGCTACGCATTTGCACTTTCAAAATGTTTTTTTTCACTTAATCCAGGCTGAAAATTATTATCATCAGCAACAAGGTGAAAAATTGATGACCCCAATTCTTTTTCTTCAACATATATGGGATGGTTTGATGGATTGTCCTAATCACTAATGATGTAGGCCATTTGAGTTTCCCTATATAGCCTTTTGAATTCCCCTCAAAATACTGGGATGGTAGCATATTACATGTCCATTTGAAGGCTACCTCCTAATTGTTTAGACCAAGATCTGGAAAGTAACATCCCAAATCTAGAAAGAATGTCATCAACCACAATGTCCATGATCAGGAGCTCAAATCTGAGCTTGGGAAAAAGCTCGAAAATGAAAGTGCTCAAATTGATTTGGAACCTGAGAAATGGGATAGGCGTCGATGATATGATCCCAATGCCGCAAATGGTTTGAAAAACAGACACCGTATGAAGAATTTATTGCACTTTTAGTGGAGTGGGTCTGGCGAAGCATGGAGGGGCCAGCCCTCCTCCCATGGAACCTCATCATATGACCAGTGTGGGAGCTTAATGTTAAGAGCGCTTAAGGAGCCTAATCTCAAGTTTAATATTTAATTAAGCTTCAGTTAATTGGAGTTTAATATGGCGGTGATTCTAGAGGCGCTTCCAAATTTAGGCGGACTTCCACTTTTAGTGGAGTTAACTGGCAGTTGCCCCACATTTAGTGGAGGAAATTGGGGCAAAGTTGTTTTGGTCATAACTTTCTTATTACTCAACCTTTTGAAACGATTTTTTTTTTGATTTCGTATGTTCTCAGAATTTTGGACTGAATGGCGTAGGTTTTAGAGCAATGTGAGCTCATTTTCAGCCTATCTAGCTTCAGAGAAGCTTTTTGAGCCACTAGGGCCATTTTGGGTTTTGAGTTTGGTTGAGATGTGGTTAACTTTTTCTGGTGAAACAAAAGTCATTTTCAACTATTTCCTACATTCCAGAGCCATTGGAATAGGTCTTAGCTCTGTTTGAAGACTTTCAGAGGCCAAAAACCTTTAGGAGAGTTTTCAGGGACACCATGGCCATTTTGGGGTTTGAGCTGTTTTGAGTTGTGGTTATCAGTTTGAGGTGAACCAAAGCTCTATTTCAGATAATTTCGACCTTATGAAGCCATTGGAAGTGTTTTCAAAGGAATTTGAGGACTTCTACAACCTGAAAAGCTGCAGAGAAGTTCAAAGCACTAGCAGGACATTGATGAAGAAATCACTGTTTATGGTAATCTTTCACTGTTTAGTGAATTTGAAAAGGCATTATTAGCTTTCTCCTGCCTTGTGAATCAGTTTATATATTTATATATATCTATTGAGACACTTATAATCTTGTATTTCATTTGAGAGCTTTTAATACAAGAGGACAAGCCCATTTTGGGAGGCTTGATCCAGGAGATGTAGCCCAAGAGTTGGGGTGAACTCCTATATTATATTGCTTTTGTGTTTTTTTATTCTATGGCTGAATTATTTTTCTGATATACATGTTAAGTTTTAGAAAAAAAAAAAAATTTTAAATCACATAAACAGAAGAAAAGACATACACCTCTTCCAAGAAAAAAATCCACATAATGTCAAGTTTGAGTAAGGTCATTTTAATTAAGTCTAAGTGTTTACTTCTATTATTTCTTTAGGTAGATTCTGTAAGAGGGCCAGGTAGCTTCTAGATTCATCCTTTCTTTGAAAGGTGACATATCCGGTAAATGCCCCTACAATATATCTCTGTATTAGAAATAAGAAGTTCTCACATTTTCAGATTTAAAATTTGGAGTATTTGCACTCATTTACATAAATGAAAATGGATACGTTGCACCCTTTTCAAGTACCTTCCATTTTCAGATCAGATGGTATCAGAGCTTGGGTTGAGCATTTGTTATTGTGCAAAAGGTTTTAAAACAGTGTAAGAGATTTACTATTTTATTGGTTGCAAAATGGTTGCATGTATGAGTTTTCTTAAGTTGGAAGGATAACTGTTGTTAGCTAAGTCTTGGAAAGGATTGAAGACTATTTTCCTTACCCAATTTACCTCAAGATTATCTTTGGAAAACAAACTCCAATAGTTTGTGTTTTATGGCTGCTTGAATGAGAAGGGGTCTTTACTGAAATTTGGCTAAAAGCTTGTCGTTTGATTGAAATCTTTGAGGACTTTTCTTTGGAAATTCCTTTTGGTTGTTTGAAAATTTACATAATGTCAACTTCTTCTAAAAGTGAAGTTTCCTCCTTCACGAAATTCTTCAATGATGAAATGAAGAATGAGTTCTTTAAGGTGAAGGACATGGTGCAGATTCTCCTTGAGGATCAAAGGGAAAGTGTTCAACTTCGTGCACAATTGCTAGCTATGCAGGAAGAGAAAGAAACCATTCTTCAAAGACTACATGATATGGAGTTGCAGCTTCTTCAAGCTCAAGAAGGTTTTTCCAAGAAAATACCTCATCTTCAGGATGTAAATCATGAGGTAAATCATTCTGATTTTTCTTCAGTTTCCTCTATTGAAAAGTGTGTTGGTTCTTTTGAAAGGCATACAAGAGGTATTGGGTCCAAATTGATGTTGAAAATGGGCTATCAAGAAGGCAAAGGTTTGGGCAAGCATGCACAAGGAATTTTTGAGCCTATCTGTGTTGTGGAGCGTCCCAAGAATATTGGTCTTGGCTATGAGCAACTTAATGGCGAAGCTTTGAGCACATGCATTCAAGAATGTGATGCAAATTTGAAGAGAACATTTCTCCCAAGTTCTCCATTACATCAATGTCATGATGGAAATCTTCCTTACCATTGTTTGAAGCCTTTGTTGCAGCAAGAAGATGGTAGACATGCAGCTTATGGCAAGCATGCAAAGCAACATAAGAGGATTTCTTGTACATTTTGTGGTCGATTTAACCATCATGTTTCGAGATACTACATGAGGAAGAAGGCACACAAGAAGCAGATGAAGCAAAGACTAACTTCAAAGAAAGTGCATATGATTTGCACTTTTTTCCAAAAGAAGGGACATGTTGTCTCTCATTGTTGGACTTTGCATCCAACTCGTTGTCCCACGCACATGCAGCAAGAGGACACAAATATTGGTGAAGGTGGAATCATGGATTCCATTATTGATGTGGAAAGGGAAGTTTCACATGGGGGAAAGTTGCAGCAGCAAAATTCGCCATGGAAGTGGCTTGGCGAGAAGTGGATGGACTTCTTGACACAGTAAGACATACTCCTTTTGTACATATGCAAATTATGGATGTATGCATGTATTTTGTTGTAATATATTTTTTGTTTTGAACCACCTTATATCATTGATCAAGGCTGCGTTGTAAAGTTTCACTCTGTAAATTTCTCACCATAAATTTCTGTGTGAGTTCAAGAAGGTTAGTTGTGGATAGTTGTGGACAAGCGCATTCAAAAAGGGAAATGTCGATTTCTTTTCATTTGTGGTTCAAATTCACTTGTTTTGTAAGGCAAAAGTGTTTGAAGGGCTGAAGAGAAGAGGATTTTTATTCTCTCATTTACTGTACTATAGTTCATTTCTTCATTTCAGTAAGCTTTTGGGGACAAAAAGCCCCTCATTTGGGAGGTGTGATCAGGAGCTCAAATCTGAGCTTGGGAAAAAGCTCAAAAATGAAAGTGCTCAAATTGATTTGGAACCTAAGAAACAGGATAGGTGTTGGTGATATGATCCCAATGCCACAAACGGTTCAAAAAACGGACACCGTATGAAGAAGTTATTGCACTTTTAGTGGAGTGGGTCTGGCGGAGCACGGAGGGGCCAACCCTCCTCCCATGGAACCTCATCATATGACCAATGTGGGAGCTTAATGTTAAGAGAGCTTAAGGAGCCTAATCTCAAGTTTAATATTTAATTAAGCTTCATTTAAGTGGAGTTTAATATGGCAGAGATTCTAGATGCGCTCTCAAATTTAGGCGGACTTCCACTTTTAGTGGAGTTAACTCGCAGTTGCCCCACATTTAGTGGAGGAAATTGGGGAAAAGTTGTTTTGGTCATAATTTTCTCATTACTCAACCTTTTGAAACAAATTTTTTTTTTATTTCGTATGTTATCAGAATTTTGGACTGAATGGCATAGGTTTCAAAGCCATGGGAGCTCATTTTCAGCCTGTTTAGCTTCAGAGAAGCTTTTTGAGCCACTAGGGCCATTTTTGGTTTTGAGTTTGGTTGAGCTGTGGTTAACTTTTTTTGGTGAAAAAAAGTCATTTTTGACTATTTCCTGCATTCCAGAGCCATTGGAATAGGTATTAGCTCTGTTTGAAGACTTTCAGAGGCCAAAAACCTTTAGGAGAGTTTTCAGGGCCACCATGGCCATTTTGGGGTTTGAGCTGTTTTGAGTTTTGGTTATCAGTTTGAGGTGAACCAAAGCTCTATTTCAGATAATTTAGATGTTATGAAGCCATTGGAAGTGGTTTCAAAGGAATTTGAGGACTTCTACAGCCCGAAAAGTTGCAGAGAAGTTCAAAGCACCAACAGGACATTGATGAAGAAATCACTGTTTATGGTAATATTTCACTGTTTAGTGAATTTGAAAAGGAATTATTAGCTTTTTCCTGCCTTATGAATCAATTTATATATTTATATTTTTCTATTGATACACTTATAATCTTGTATTGCATTTGAGAGCTTTTAATACAAGAGGATAAGCCCATTTTGGGAGGCTTGATCCAGGAGATGTAGCCCAAGAGTTGGGGTGAAATCCTATATTATATTGATGTTGTGCTTTTTTATTCTATGGCTGAATTATGTTGCTGATATACATGTTAATTTTTAGAAAAAACAAATAAACTTAAATCACATAAACAGAAGAAAAGACATACACCTCTTCCAAGCAAAAATTACGCATAATGTCAAGTTTGAGTAAGGTCATTTTAATTAAGTCTAAGTGTTTACTTCTATTATTTCTTTAGGCAGAGTCTGTAAGAGGGACAGGTAGCTTCTAGATTCATCCTTTCTTTGAAAGGTGACATATCCGGTAAATACCCCTACAGTCTATCTCTGTATTAGAAATAAGAAGTTCTCACATTTTTAGATTTAAAATTTGGAGTATTTGCACTCATTTACATAAATGAAAATGGATACCTTGCACCCTTTTCAAGTACCTTCGATTTTCAGATCAGTCCATCACTAAGATCTTCATAGGTAGATGGGTAAGGGAAACAACCAAATCCTTAATCACTCCTAGACACTTGAATTTTTTGGAGTCAAAGGTGTAAAGTTCATGGTATTTCTTGGTGATTTATAATCCCAATTCATCCATTACTTTCTTTGGCATGAGATTGTGGGAAGCTCAAGAATCTAACAGAAAATTATGTAGCAATTTTCCATGTATATTGAGTGACAGGTAGAAATGAGGTGAGTTGTCATCATTTTGATCTTCAACATGACAATGTAGATAAATGGTGGGATGATCATCCTCAAGGTTGACTGAATCAGGGGTGAGAGGGAGATTATGGGAAGCTCGAGAATCTAACAAACAATTATGCAGCAATTTGTCATGTATATTGAGTGACAGGTAGAAAGGACGTGAGTTGTCATCATTTTGATCTTGGACATGAAAACATAGATAAATGGTGGGGTTATCATCCTCAAGGTTGACTGAATCAGGGGCGAGAGGAGGCCGCAATAGACTCTTTTATATGCCGGATTTTCAATAATTCCAAGAGTGGAACCGGAATTTTGATTTTATTCAATTCATATTAAATCGAAATAAATTTGAACTAATTCCTTATTTTATACAAGAATTTTATCAATTGGCGCAGAATTTTGAGGTGGATGAACTCATTTACCTCGCTTTTGTTTAGCAACTTGTTTATCAATTTGATTTTTGTTAAATGTATTTGTACGACCTTTTGACCTCAAAGGGTAATTTTTATTTTGAACTTCTTGATGGTTTTGATCATTCTGTGAATAAATTTGAGTATTCATATCATCAGAAAACAAAAAAATTATTGATATATCTTTATATTCCTGCAATTTCAAACATGTTGATTGTGAAGTTTCTCCCACATGGTTTATTTCTTCATTTTCTTCCTCATTTCCTTGATGCTATTCTTCAACAAAAATATTTAAAGGAGGCTGAACATTTTGATCATCAACATTCCTACTTGGGCGCCGTAGGATTTGTTGAGGCTAAAAAGGCCTCCTTAAAGGGAGCCTTAATTTCTATTAGCTTCGTTTTGATTGAATTCCAAAGTTTGTTTATTTTCTACCTCTAATTTTGACATCTTAGAGGCAAGTTCCTTGATCAAATTGGACATTTCATCGATCTTTTCTTCTGCTGAAAGAGATTTAGAAGAAGAAGGCTTTTATTATTTCAAATTCTTTTTGTCTTTTGCTACCTTTTCTTCATCCATTTTTAATTTATTAGAAGCCTTGAGGTTAGACTGCACTTCAATTGAAACCTCTTGCATAGTTGTCAGTGTATGTGCTTTTCCATCCTTCAACCATAAGGCAAAATCAAAATCTGAAGCACTTACAAAATTTATCATAGCTGTGGTTTCAGTGGGTTTAATCTCTTCAGGATTTTTCTGATGAATCTTGTTAAACCTCTTAGTAAAATTAACTAAAGGCTCATCTACCTTTTTCTTCAGAGTTCCAAATTTTGTAAGATAATAAACAAAGTCTTTCCTATCACCCCAATGCTTCACAAATATCTCTTCCAATTCATCAATTCCTATAATTGATTTTGGAGCCAAACTTCTAAACCATTTTCGAGCTTCACCATCCAAGCTCTAGACAAAGATTTCTTGACTGGGACATCTTCATGTTCAATATTTCGATTGTCGCATAAATATAGAAAAGCCACTAAATGTTATTCAATAGGAAACTCCTTCTCCCCTGTATTTGGAAGATATTTCAAGTAATCTCATTGGGGAAGTGCATGCATGTGTCGAGGGAGAAACAAGTGATTACTATACCCCAACCACTATCCGTTGCATCCTCGTAAGTGTGTCGAGACATGGTTTATGTAAAATTGATGTATTGCTGAGTAAAGAAATTAAAATTGGTGAATTCTGATTCTGATTTAGGATAGCAGAAAATTGGGGATCCTGAACTGATTTTCCAGGCTTTGGAACCGAGAAGAGCGGGTTTTCAAAAATATAAACACAGGATGTCTTGAATTCTCCTTTAGTAGAATAATCAGAATCTAAAGTTGTCTCTTGAGGGGATGGAATTAATTCATATTTATTTTTCTGAGCAAGGAAATCAGATAGATTAAAAGTAAGACCTTCAAGTATAATCTCTTCAAGTGGATGAGAGGAAGATGACCCAACAACTGGATTTGGAGAGAAAGGAAAATATTTCGTCGTGGTCGACAAGAGATCGGGTGTTCGTGATGAGTTTCGAAGGAAATTTAAAATAGCCTTGAAATATTCTTCAAATAAATATCCCTATCAAGAAAGGGTGTAATAGCCACTACTTGTTCTAATTCTTCATTCAAGACAAACTCTTCTAACTTCTTTTCAAAACTTAGAAATTCATTTTCTCCTTCTTTAACTAGAATAATACTTATTTCAGATTTATTGGGTGATGAGTAAGAAAAACCTTTAGTTGAGCCTAGGTTAACAATATCCACTTTATTTTCTAGGGGAGTAGCTTCAATTTGATATTTTTCAACACAATATTTTGAAACTAAAACCTCTTTATATTCTAAAGTATATAGAGGTACCTTTTTCTTTGGAACGTACTTTTTGTGTGCCTTCTTCACTGATTGAGATGTGGCTTAAATTGATCTTTGTTTTCCTTTAGCATCTTTGATGATTTTCTCTGGGTCAGAAATTAGAGTAAAAATTGGAGATCTCTGATTCCTCCTTGTAGAAGGAGGTCTTGAAATCCCTCTCTCCTCTCCGCCGTGGAGTCACCAGTGAAAAAATTCCAGGCTGCCTTTCAGTCATCAATTTTCGTTCACCATCAAGAACCTATTATCAACAATTCATAACAATAGACTCTTAGAGAATACTTGATATACAAGGCTCTATCTTCGAATAAACGCATTCAAAAGATATTGGTAATCGAATCACACTTGGACTACGTAAATAGCGCCGACTAGGCACATCTTAAACTCTATGAAATTTTTAATGTTTTGTTTTTATAAGATCGGGAAGATGGTATAAAACTGGACTATCGAAGAGAGATTTCTTGGCCAAATCCATAAATGTACTAAAGAGGGTATTATAACTTGATGTGGTAGCAAGGTGAAAGTTTGTATTCTATGATGAGGAAATTGAAAAATAAGAGGAGAATTAATAGGTATGTAAAACATAAAACGCCGATTTAGTAGAAATTAACAAAAGTAGCAGCTTGACAATATTCCATTGAGAGAGAAATCTATTTCTAGTCTAACAAGATTCTCACCGAAATATCATGAAGAATAACTATCATGAATGATGCTCTTCCAATCGTTATAACATATATTTTATTAGGAATTCTCATTGTGTGAGACCAACAAAAACTGATAAAACACATAACATGATTAAGAGACTAATAAAAAAACATAACAATATGATGATTTGCAAACTGGAACTGGAAGAAAGAAGATATGGAAACACAAATAAAGTAGACCATATACACATCAATTTGGTAATAAGTCCTCAGTAGTATTATTCCATTTCATTCCGTAAAAATATTACAGGTCATATAAGTCAAAATTCAATAACCACCAACCAACCCTAACTTCATATCATTTTGGAATATATATAAAAAATATGATACCGTCGTCTTCCACAGAAAAAGTTAAATCTATTTCAAAATTCATTACAACTTCTTGCAAGAGGCGAGGCTTACCCCTTAGTCTTAATTACAAAGTGCTATATTAAAAACAAGATAAACATCACGAAGGCATCATGAAGTCCGTTACTCTGAAATGGTTGTGTAAGGTGGCAGTATATTCAAAGACCACTCTTATGTTTTAGTGAAACCAATCTTCAGCAAAAAGTGTAAAAATAGTGGGAATGACATGTGGCTATCTCCTATTAATATGTACAAAACAACATCGAAAATGGTGTGTAGCTTTTCCTTGAATGTTGCCTCTATTTCTGGTAAAAAAATGTGCCGATATCGAGAGTAGTGGTAGAAAACTATTTGAGAGAAAATTTTCCTTTGTTCCGTTGTTCCTTTCCATTTTTTGGTTGAAATAGAGGAGGTTCATTTTATGAGAATTTACAAAGAAACCATTTGAAAAATGTTTAATTGATAGGGGAGACATGGAGTGGAATGAATGGTAGGCAAGGGGGGTGATGACGTGGCGAAGAAGTGGGACCGATCACAGATCGCGAATCATAAGTTTTTTTATGAAATGCGAGAGTTAAATGTTGAAAATGGCAAAGTGCGATGTGCGATGAGAGCGGAGGTGACGTGGTAGAGAAGTGGGACTGATCACAAATCATGCATCAGAATTTTTATAAACATATATACTTATGCAATCAACAATGACCAATTTAAACAAAATTGTAATTTCCCCCAAATGACATGCATATAGGGGGAACTGTGTTTCTTGGGCCTCGTAACTAGTTGACCAATAGGAAGCAATCACAAATCGGTCGCCCGCAAATTTTTCTTTATACTGATAACAACTAAACCATAAAATCTACGATTTGTGAAATCATGGTGGTGCGTTATGCCAACACATGTCCCTCACCTCATCGCATCGCAAATCGATTAACATACCATGCGAAGCCTTAACAATAAACTTTAATCTCCACCATTTATCCGCACCGAGATTTGATGGTCTTCCTTGCTTGATCTTCGTCTCATCACATAGAAAATCAATTAATATACCATGCGATTTGACTTAACAAGAAACTTTAAAAACTGCACTGTGTGAAGTCGCTCCATGTACGCTCTAATCTTAGCTGCCAGTCTGCTCCCCTTTGGATCTATGATTAGATCATGGCCATTTGTTCATTTTTCACACGGTTCTTCTCTATTGCTTCATTCCTTAGTCTATTTCCTGGCGAGCTCCCTTTAAAAATTTTTGCGGCTCTTCTCCAGATCTCCCACTTTGCTGGTTAAGCTATTTTCTTCTGGTTGCACTTTGATTTTAAAGAACTCGGTTGCCCCGAAGCCCTTAATTTTCCGGCTTCGGAAACTCGATTACTCCGTTTACTTGTAGCCTCTTTTCTGAGATAACCAAAATATCATTGAAATAGCTACGATTTTCACTATGTGGAATATATGACTTCCATTTCTAAGAAATAGCTACCCTTTACTGTTTTGACTGTTTTGACAATGAATTTGCAACAAAGGTAGCCATTATTAAAGACTAGATGATTCCAATTTTATTACCCAATCATCGACTAAATTTCAACACTAAAATAAGCCAAAACAAAGATTTTAACTTATTTTAGGAATGTAGAACACTATGACACCTATTCACTTAAAAATACCTTGGTGCTGGGACTCTTTTTTAACTTTTATTGGAAATGAATCAAACTTGGGACATGGACTAAGACATAATAAAATTTGAGAACAGTGACACAATGGTGATTACACCATTAACGTTTTCAGTGATAACAAATCCAATGCTAAAGATCCCCTCTAATGTGCTCTTTTTGTCCGATGGACTTCAAACCCAATCTGCATCCGTGAAGCCACACAACTTCACCCATCCATCTATCTATACCATAGACCATACTCCGATGCGCCCCTTAGGTATATTAGGAAATTATTCCCATCTTCCAAAGAGTTTGGTAGGCTTAACCATAGCTTGACTTAGCTGTTTAACTGTGTATAAAATGTCTGGTCTCGTGTTCACTCAATACTTTAGCGAACCCACTAACTGTCGATAGACAATAGCATCCACTACTTCTCTAGAAGTAGCATCCTCTTTCCTCCAATTTCCTGGAAGAGGAGTTTCCATGGGTTTGCAGCTCTCCATGTTAAAATTACCCAGTATCTCATTTTCTTACTTGACTTAAGACACAAAAAGTTCACCATGTTGCTACCATATTTCCAATCCAAGGAAATAATGAAGGAGTACCATGTCCTTCATTTCAAACTCCCTTGCAAGATACTCCTTCCATGAGTGTATTAGATGCTCATCACCAATCAAAATTAGATCATTAATATAAATAACAACGATCAATAACTTACCCTCAACCACAATCTGGTATAGGTTTTCATTTTATTCACTTTTGGTGAAGCCGAGTCTGGTGAAATAGTTGTCTATCTGAGTGTACCAATCACGGGGTGCTTGCTTCAGCCCATACAGTTCTCTTTTGAGCCTACACACATGCGACTCACCGTTGAAGATTTCAAAACATTCAGGCTACTCTATGTGCACCTCTTCCTCAATGATCCATTGAGAAATGCAGTTTTTGCATCCATCTAATGAATGTGCCAGCCCATCTATGTTGAGAGTGCAAGGATGGATCTTATAGAAGAGTACCTTGCGATAGGTGAAAAAGTATCATCCTAATCTATCCCCTCAATCCGTGAGAATCACCAGGCCACACTCCCATTAGCAGCTTGCTTTACCTTGTAGATCCATCTTGATCCAGCCACTGATTTATCGACTCGTCTTGGGACTATCTCCCATGTAATGTTCTTGACAATGGAGTCATACTCCTCCACCATTGCATCAACCCAAGTAGGCTGTTGCACTCCTTCCTAAAAGGAAGATGGTATAGTAAAAATACATTTTCTCATAAGATCCATGTATCTAGCAAATCAGCCAGGAGACTATCTCTATCTTTGCTATGAAGTAGGGGCTCCTAAATTCTCTGCAACATCAAGTCTCAATCTATTAGCTTCTGTGGTGCGCCTTCTACCATTTCTGATGGATGCTCTGCATTTGTGTTTTCCTCCACTTCATGAACCGCCTCAAGTGGCTGATCCACATATTGAGACTCATCCTTCGGAACCAGCAACTCCTCCTCTGCATGCAAGTCCAGCTTCCTCTCAAGGGACAACCACATGGCTTTCTCCTCATAAAATTTGATATCTCGTCACACAACAATCATTTTTTTGTCTGGAAAATACACACGATAATTATGGGGTGTTTTAGGGTACCCCACAAAAATCCCAACCTCAATTGTTGGTTCCAGCTTCTTCCTGGCGTCCTTGGTCACATGCACATAAATAGATGAGACAAAAATCTTAAAGTGTGAAACATTAGGTTTCTTACTAGTGAAAGCCTCTTCATGTGTACTCATGCCAAGTACTCTATGAGGACAAATTTTTTGCACATGTACTGTTGTATTGCATGCTTCCGCCCAAAGATGCATCAGTAGGCCTTAATCATGCAACATCTCTCATGCTGCACCCACAATAGTTCTGTTATTCCTCTCCACGGCCCCATTTTTCTATGGGTTATGAGGCGCTACGAGTTCTTTTTGAATTCCTTCTTTGTTGCAGAAGTTCTTGAATTCGTTAGAGATGTATTTTCCACCATTATTGCTCCTAAGAGCCTTCACTTGCTTCCTCGACTCTTTTCTCCACCAAAGGCCTTAAACTCATAGAACTTAGAGAATGTTTGATATTTCTTCTACATGAAGAAGATCCAACACTTATGAGAAATTTCATCAACAAATATTACATAGTACTTATGTTTTGTTTTCGAAGAAACAGAGAAAGGACCACAAACGTCTGTGTGAACTCTCTCAAGGATTCCTGAAGCTCGGTTTTCCTTCTCATGAAAGGTGTCCTTTACATATTTTTCCATAGTACATCCCCTGCATGTGTCTGACTGTGCAAGTGTACCCTTGGGAATACCAATAGAAATCTGCTGCATGACTTTCAAGGCTCCATGGTGAAGATGGCCCAATCTCCTGTGCCAGAATTTTCCCTCATCCCGGCTCACCACTTGATCTGTCTTGCCCATCATTATTGTGCAACCATATACCTCTAGCTTGTAGATATTATTATCTCGAATCCTTAGCCTCTTGGCTTGACCCATTGTTTTATGTCGCGGGAAATATTTTCCATCACTAAAAACAACGTCATAGCCTCTATCCTCCAACATTGCTACTGACCCCAATTTTTTCTTCAGACCTGGTACATGCATCACATATTTTAATTGAAATGGTTTGCCTGACTTGCTATACAAGGTAATGGTACTCTGGTAGCATTATACCGTCCATCGTTTCCCATTTCAATATGCATCTAGAGATCTTTCTTCTCGAAGTCACTGAAAAGTTCCTTATCTCCTGTCATGTGAAAGGAAGTGACACTATCCAAATACCACATAGATCCCAATGCACTAGACGCCATGCATGCGATCAAGGAGAAGTCAAGCTCAAATTGTGAGGTAAGGGCCTCACAAGCTGCAGATCCAACAGACTTCTTATTCTTCTTCTTTTGTGGACATTTAGTAGCAAAATGGTCTTTAGGCCTTACGGCACCTTGGGCAGAGCTACTTAAGAAGGTGAAGAAAAGAATATGTAGAGGGTATTTCAGGCCCAATCAAGCAGCGAGTAGAAGATCCATCACTTTAATTAAGCAGCGCAATAGGTTTGGGTTAGACAAATTGTTTCAATTCGACTATATCCTTCTCTTGGTTTGGTAAACCCGTATACAATATGCCATTTCTTTCCATTATTGGACTCAGATTTAGAATGGAATTTCTTCCCCTTCCCCTTCCTTTCCTTGGCAGCCAAATCACAATCCTCTTCATCCTCATTCTTAGATGAATATCCATCTCTGGTGTTCCGTATGAACTCCTCCTGCACCAAATCCAACCACAGTCCTTCCCAATCTTGTAATTTTTCCCTTCCATTGATAACTGTTCCAACTCTTGATAAGTCCTAGGAGAGCCAAGCTCACTAAATCATTATCAATAGTAATTATTCCAACACTCCCCAGTTCATCCCGACATTGGCCAAATTTTGTTATATATTTTGGAATAGTTTTGCCCTTTTCCATATTGATCTTCTCGAGTTTATCTTTGAGCGCCAATTTCCTATGGTCGCTGCTACTTTGGAATAGATCCGTCAAATCCTTCCACATTGCATATGGTGTGGCCTTCCCATGGAGGCTTGAGAAAATGTGGTCTAGTACTCCCTCCAACAAGATCCTCCTCGCCTTTGCCACTTTCTTTTTCCATGCATAAATATTTTACATCTTTACAACATCGTGTTTAGGAACATCTTTGTCAATGAATTCCTTCAACCCATTTGCCTTTGAGTACCGCCTCCATCCTATCCTTCCCAAGAGATATAGTTCAAGTTTCCTCGAGTATACTCTAACCTCAAACCATTGAAAGCCATTTTGATCTTGAATCAATTCGTAGCACCAAGAAAGTATTTCGCAAATTCGACCTCTATCTAGTCACAAACTCAACTCGTCTACTTCTGCAATTTCCTGTGCTCTTATACCATGTAGAAATTATACAACATGCATGTATATCTTGGATTCACATGATCTAACAATGTACTAAATTTAAATACTGAAACGCTTCTAAAAAAATTTTGCGGATTAAAAACACAATCACTAATCACATGAACATGAAGAAAGATCAATCACACACAACATATATAATTTCATAGGGAAATCTTACAGCTAAAAACCCCACTATCTTCTATTGTATATTAAGCATGGATCATGAAACAATTACATACAAAACTCTTCTCACAAGATCCCTCCGCACTCTCGCCTAATTGTCTCACAATCGTCATATGCAAAGCTGACCAATACATAGCCAATTCTCAGCCTCTAGACAGCCTACCTTGCTTGCGCAATCCCTTATGTTAAAGATCCCTAAAATATAGGAATTATTTCCTGCCTTGAATACAAAATTATCATGGGCACTCCAATGGTTGTTTGGTTGCAAGCATTCAATCCAATAATCCTACAACTGATAGTCCCCTTTCACTTAGAACTCAACTGGGTCTCCAATGGATTTGACATGCATGCAACTAATAATAGTAAAGCCTTAGTTGCATGTGAGATCGCCGATTGTGAATTAATTAATATTTAATTCACTATATCTCTCACTAGTGTATCTTCGCCATAATTAGCATTAACCGAGTTTAACTCACTTAACCGAGTTAAATTGACTTACAACTTGCACCAACTCATGCACCACCGCACTTCGAACTCGTTACAACTATAATTACTCGTGATGTTCTCAATAACAACCTCTAACTCGAAATCCACTAGCTAATTGAATTTATCACTTTTAGTTAACTCATTCAAGTCCACATTGAGAATAGATTACAGTTTAATGTCCATCTTAATTAAGGGACAACCAACATAGACATGCACCCAAAAATAACATTGTGGGCCCCATCCTAGTCTGGGTGCTTAATGCAACCATGTTTTGAATGCAACGAGGTTCTTAATGCACTAGGCATGGGTGTTGAATCTTCTTTTTGAATATAAACACACATGGCCTCACTACCTGTCAAGAATATATCATCAACATATAAAACCAAAATCAATGACATACCTTGGACTACCTTCAAGTATAGGTTGGGATTGAAATTTCTTCTTATGAATCCCACATTCAGCAAATAAATGTCTATGTTGGTATACCATGCACTAGTGGCTTGCTTAAATCTATACAATTCCTTCTTCAACCTGCAAACATGTGTTTTTCGGTCATGTAATTCAAATCCATATGGCTGCTCAATGTACACTTCTTCCTGTAACATGCCATGGAGGATTGCATTATTCATGTCCATTTCATCAAGGGTCCATCCTTGAGTTGTGGCAAGATAAAATATTGAACAAATGGTTGTGTATCGAACCACAAGTGCAAATATATCATCATAATCTTCTCCCTCTTTCCGGGAGAATCCTCGAGCCACAGACCTTGCCTTATATTTCTCACTGCTTCCATTGACTCCATGTTTTATCTTTAATAACCATTTTGAAGTCTCCATTGATTTCCTTTCCTAAGACGTAAAGACAACATACTATACTTCATTCTTCATAATTCTGATCTATATTCTTCTACTTAAGGCCATCCTTCCAAAATTATTCTTTCTTGTCTTCTTCAAAGGTGGGAGGTTCATCTTGAATCATAGTTCTCATACCTGCAACATATCTCTAATAACTACATGGATTCTTACTTTATCTAAATGATCTCATACTGGAATGTGTCTCTCTTCATCCTATATTATGTCATGAAGCCAAAGTTGTCTCTTCCAGGTAGGAGGATCACATGGATTAGGATCTAAAGGGTCCATGGGCTCCATGGGATCATCAAAATGTTTCTCTCAAATTAAGGAATGGAGGGACCATCTAAAATATCCATATCATCTTTCTTCTTCTAAGGAGGAGGAGGTGGAGGAAGGTCCCTTGCTTTCCCAAGGGAATCATCTTCATTAAACGTTACATCCCTGCTAATTTCAACCTTCATTTGAGCATGAATATATATTCTAAATGATTTAGAATTTTCACAATATCCAACAAAGGTACCTTTTCTTGTCGTGGCTTCTAAATTCTTTCTTTTTTCCTTTGGCATGTGGAAATATATGGGACATCCAAGGACATAATGATGGCTAACATCGGGCTTGAAACCCACGAACACATATTATGGGATATTGTTGTCCAATTCTTGATGAGGCACCCTGTTTTGAATATATACAACATAATTAATTGGTTCTCCCAATAGGAACATCTATAACTTTTGGTCATGGAGCATGGCACGAGTGACTTCTACAATAGTCCTATTATTCTTTCAACTACTCTACTTTTTTTGGGATTATAGGGCACAATCATCTCTTTCTTGATACCTTCCTTCTTGCAAAAATAGATGAAGTCAATCGCCAAAATTTCACTATTTTTACACCCTCGAAGATCTTAATTTTCTTCCATGTTTGATTTTCCACCTAAAGTTTGAACTCCCTTGAAATTTTGAAGTCTTCATCCTTTCACTTTAAATAATATATCCATGTATTTTTTGAGAAGTCATCAATGAAGGTGATGTACTAGAGATGGTCACTAATAGAATGTATGAGGATTGGACCACAGATGTAGGAATGAATGTGTTGGAGGATGTCTTTGTATTATTATCGCTAGAGAGGAATGGTCTCCTTCTCTTCTTTCCATCGACACAACCTGGAACACTCCATCATGTTGGAATTGAACATCGGGATTACTAGAGACTAATTTCTTCAATTTTGGAAGATAATCATAATGTAGATATTCAATATGATTAGTATCATGGAAAAATTCAAGAAGAGGTATACTAGTGACTATATATAGTCCTTAAAATCTTGATCCCAATTTAAATATGAGATCCAACATGCCAATTAAGAACCTTTCCATTTATTAAAGAAACTCTCATCCCTTTACATTCCAAAGAAGATATTCATACCAAATTATTCTTCATTTCTGACACATACATCACATCATGAAGAAAAATATATTCCCCTAAATTCAAATGAAATTTGAGGGACCTGCAGTCTTTAATGAGATGATGGAGTTGTTCCAAGAATAATTTTCAAATTATACTCCCTCCTCTACCAAATTAGAGAGAAATTCCTTAAACCAAGAGAATGATGAGTGGCCCCAATATCAACCAACCAACTATCCCATGAATTAGGAGGAAAGGAACTAATGAGAGAAGAAATAATAATATATTTAGATTGATTTCCAACATTAATTTCATACCTAGAGTATCTTGAATTATTTTTAGAACGAAGATCTTCTTCATGATAACTTGGAGAATCTCTTATTCTTCTTTCCTCTCTTCCATTGTGGTCATTCCTTTGGTCATCTCTTCTTCTTCGATAAACAACCTTGTTATTGTTGCTTCTAGTGTTGTAGCGTGGAAATTTTTTCTTCTTGGGGAAATCTCAAGCATAATGACCTTTCTCAGGATAATTGCAACATTCAATGTGTGATGATTCTATATAATTCCTTCTCCTTGAGCTTTAAAGAGGAGGCTTTCTTGAATTTTATGGAACTCCTTTTCCTTTCTTCTTCTTGTTTTGAGTGACAAATGTAGTGGGATCTCCTTCTTCATGCTTTTGAATCCCACCTCTTGATATCATCCTTAATTATTCCTAAGTGAAATTTCCAATAATCTCATCAAATGATGAGAAGGTATTGTTGTTACTTATGGAAGTAATGAAGGTTTCCCAAATGGAAGGGATACCTCTAAGAGTTACAATCACCAATTCCCTATCTGACACAATTTCCCTAACTCCTTTCAATTGATATCTAAGATGAAATATCCTCATAATGTAGGATTCACAAACTCTGCTTTATTCATCTTCAAATATTTGAGTTGATATATTAAGGAGAGGATTTGATTCAAATTTTTGACTTCATACATGTCCTTAGACTTCGTAAAATTTATAAACATATTCAAGTAAAGGATCTTGTAAAGCATCACCTATAATTTGATTTTATTTTAACTCGCATTTCTTGTGCTTGTTCTTGAAGAAAAGCATTCTCTATAGCCATTTACTTTTCTCTGAATGAATTCCAAAACATCATTTTTATCATCTATGATCTCTAACCTCGATTTTACATGCAATAAAAGCTAGATGAGTCGCCCAAGTTCTCATGTTCCTTGGGATGAAAGAGGAATACAAATTGAACTCGATTAGATAGGCTCCTTCAAGCCAAACATGATTGCTTTAAATCTTGTCTTCCTTTATGAGATTTTCCCTTTCACCTTAGCTCTCCTCAATACCATGTTCAATTTCAAAATTCTTATGTCGTCTAATCACTTTAGCCTAATTCAATTATTTAACTAATAATCTTTCATGGACAATTAATATTTACAATCATCAACAATAATTGAATATAAAACAATAAATGCAATAACAAAGGAGAAAATCAACACATTAATAAGAGACATGAGAATTTGGGTCAATGACCAAGGAAAAACACACTACGGGGAAAATCCTTTGCAATTATTCTTTTATTATATTGTCATAAAACATTCAGAAGAGAGTACAATGAGCCAATACTAAATCATCGAGAAAAATTAACCCAACAACATTCATAAATATGTTCCTAGTATTAATCCATATCATAGAAAACTTTTCTTGTCTGTGGTAAACTACAGTCAAATATTAAAATGAAACCATAGAGCCCAAACACACGAAGGAAAAGGCATTTCTATGGTTGAGAACTTCCAACTGCAAAGAAAAGCCTGTGATGCGAAACTAAAAACCATAACACATGTGCAAGCTTCATACCCTGCAATCTTGGACCTATACTAACCAAAATTTGTGATCCAACCTTAGACTTGCATGAAACAATCAATGAAGAAGAGAAGAAGAAGATGCTTGGTGATGTCTAAATGAGCTTGAGGTAACTTATATTTATAGGCTTCCAATGGTGACCAATTCCCTATTAGGGTCAACATGTCCTTTTGTGCACATGTGGGATATTCTTCAAAAATACGCTTTCCCTTGTCCAAATAGAGTGCTTCAATAATCAAAATTGGTCCTCTCAAAAAGAGGAATCTAGTCCCATGGTTTGAATTTGTCAGTGAGCTACCAAATTAACACAATCTCATATTATAGTAGATTCTAATCACATTTATGTTCTTGTACAACAAGGTTTAGTGAATATTTTATTAATTTTCTATTTACTAACATGGCCTTAATGTGTTTTTTATTTTATTTTATGGACTTATATGTTTAAAATCCATTTTTCATAAAAATATATATGTAGTGGTTTCCCCAAATTGTAATTAACAATGAATATTGGTTGGCACATTGCATAGAGGAAAATAAAACACTCAATGTCACATTAATGGACTCTAAAGGCATTTATTTTCTGATTGGGCCAATGGTTATGAAGGGAAAATATATAACGCAAATTGAAAGAACGTGGAGAATAAAATCATTTGTATTTGAATATTAGAGGTAATATAATTTTTCATACCACTATACAAATTTTTTACCTACAATTACAAAAAAATCAAAGCAATAAATTACCAAAGGTATGCTACTTTCTACATAACCATGAAAATGAGAAGCTAATGGAGATTGTTAGTATTAGACATGATCTTTATTATCTAATGAGCCATCCAGGAACATTTGGTGTAACGTGTATGTTTGTTATTTTCTATTTTTTATGTGGTATGTGGTATGTTTTGTTTAATTAACTTATAAATGATTCCCATTTCTATCATTAATTATGTATAACTCTCTATTTTCCTTTATCTTTCCTAGGTTAATAAATGAATCATGTGCATGTGAAGGCTCATCAATAAGAACAAGTCTTTTCCAATGCCACAAAGATTTTGGAAGATATTTTTGATGGATTCCACTTATATTCCCAGACATCCATTTGTCTATTATTTATCTTTGAACACCCAATTATCTTTATCCATTAACCTTCTTTACTCTTCCTACAATGTATAACCTGTGCATCAATATTTCTCTTATCTCATTCTAAATCTAGAAATCGTTTGCATTTACCTTCTCATATGCACATTAGTTTGTCTTATGTTAGTAAACTATGGTTTTCTTAAAATACATGTATCCATCAATCTAGATTCACATTCTTAGCATTTTTCCTTATCTATCAACTAGGTTTTACACTTGTCATTATCCATCAATCCCCACAAATGATTTCTTGGCCTCTCTTCAATTTTGGGAAGTTAGTGATATTATTTGCTCTATTCTACCCCTAGCCACCGTAGCTTAGTACAAAAATACATAGTAGGACTCTCCAAACTTTGATATGGTATAAATGAAAATAAGAAAACCTTAACTAATAAAACTAAGGCTTTAAATTTCATAAAACCAAGGTTTTTGTATAAATCTAAAAAATCCAGAGCTTTCAAATTCCACTTCAATATACATCAATAAAATTTTCCAACAGGATGCGTTAGATTCAAATGCTGATAAAAAGAAGGTAACATCATATTATTTAACTATAGGCTCATTGAAAATCTAGATTTTGTTTGTGTTTTATGATGAAAAAGGGCTATCTGCAGTATAAATTAGCCATAACCTAGGTTTTCACACATAACCTTTTCCACCAACAAAGGTTTTACAATTCAATATACATCAATGAAATTTCCATCCACATATGTTAAATATTATGTACTCAAATTTAATCACTATATCGTAGATTTGGCACCCAACTCAATCTTCATTATGCTTTCTGCCATTTTCTATTTTACACTGAGCATTAATTTTTTTCTGCAAGGGGGATCACATTCTTCTCAACACGGGGTTTGAAGCATAGGTCATGAATATATCTTCTAACATCGAGCCCTCTATGATTTTCTTCTTCCTTTCCTCACCATCACTCTTCATCTCTCCATTCATGCCTCTACCTTCCTCGAAATTAGCAGATAGTAAAAGTTTTTCCACTTCATAGGCACTCTAAAATACAGGAACACACAAGAAGCCAAGAGTAACATGGAGGAATTTACAACTTAGTACTTCTTTCTATACACTCCTTCCCTATCTTACTAATGCCTACTTAGCTCTCGAAACTATAGGAATTCATTCAATGCCACCCACTTAGACACTTTTCCACACTGAAATGCAGAACCTCAAATAAATGCCTTTTCATTCTCAAACCTTTCCAACCTAATATCTGCCAAAAGAAATTATTTTCTTTGAAAACCCTTTGTCTCACTTACGAATATAAAAAGAAAAACAAACACATAAACACTATGCATTAAAATACCTAAGAAAGAAAAACCACGGATCCCATAAAAACATAAATTAATACCCAGAGGAAGTGGATTAGCACCTCATGCAAATAAGAACCTAATATAATAACAGTGATGTACACCCTTGCCTAAGCCATCCACCCTTCTACCCATCATAATCACCTGTGTGTATAGTTTGCCAAATATCATGTCCACCCTCTCATGGGTTCACCCTTCCTTTATTTTTAGAATTAATAGCAACATGTCATTAATTAATATGTCCTCACCTATGAAATAATGATAGCTCCTCCTTACCAAGTGACCAAAACCGGATTATTTGTTTGACTCATTGGAAACGAGTTGAAAACAAACCAAGAGGAGTTCACACTAATATCTACCATTTCTTTCCATCAAGAAAAAATGTAGTACCACAAAGGAGCATCTTACTTGAAATTGAAAAACAATCAAATGCAAAGTGAATTACAGTTCCTTTATTTTATTATAAATTAGTTTTTTTTAGTCTAAAGTTTAGAAAGTTTGGGAGGGAATGATGTTAAAAAAATATTCCTATCCACTTTTTGTGGATATAGATGTAAGTAATCATTAAGTAAAATAGGATTAGATTTGTAGGAGAAATTGAAGAAAGCTTAGACTTTCAGAAAAAAATAGGGAGATTATATTCCTTTTTAGAAAATTTAGTAACGATAAAGGAGGAATTATATATATATATATATATATATATATATATATATATATATATATATATATATATATATATATATATATATATCAATGAATATATGTACACAGTTTTTTTCAATTCATAAGAAAATGAAAATATATGTTACTAATTTGTTGGAGATTATGTCAATTGAAAATGTAATTTGAAAGTGTAAATGATTTAATGATGTTTTGTTACATTCCATCCATTAATCGGTTGTAGGGTAGGCAGATGCAGCATAAATTTTAAAAGCGTGTTTCGCCTAAGATAGAAAAAGTGAAATGGAATTCCATGCTTTATGGGAAGACGAGATTGAAGGAAGACCAAAAACTAATGTTGGAGACAGGAGGAATGAGATGTATCCAATAAAGGTTAGGAAGCATTAGAAATTAAACATGCAAAATAGATTTAGAGACCTGAGACGTCAATTAATTCGAGGAAGGAATCTCACTAGAAGACAAGAATACTATGTTCAGAGCTATTAAAAATTAACGGTTTTATGTCAATTATTGGGGCTATTCTATACGTCTGCAAACAAACATATGTACCATGGTGCAGCTTGGAACCAAAATAATTACTATTAGATTGGATCAACGATTAGATAATACCTTTATACAAAGGGTTACATAAATGAGGACACAATAACTAGTTTGTGGGATGGGTTCGAAGAATAAAGGAAAAAGAAAGAAAAAAGGCAATATAAAACCTGAGTAGAATAAGTTGGCTAAGCTAAAAAAGGTACATTTTCCCCAAAATATTACTGTCTTTATTCAGAAAATGTAAAACTTAAACAAAGGTCATTTCTTTTTAAAGAGTATAATTAATAATTTTACAAGGTGAATATTATATAAGGTTACATTGAAGAAACACCGAAAGGTTTACGTATATATCATTAGGCTGCAATTCAAGATTCAGTTGATTTTTGTTCATTTTCACCGTAACCATAGAACACATTACCAATTCACCTTGAAAGTAGAGAAAAAAATTTGGCTAGAAAGACAACCAAATGAATAGAGGAAGGATTCCAAGAAGGGGAAGAGGAAAAACCGACAAATGGGAGAAAAATAAATCTTCAAAGAAAGGCCAAGGAATTGCACAGTCAACTATGAATAGGAGGTAAACCAAGAGGAAGAAGTCTTCTCAAGAGGACTTTGGTTGAGGCAAGTATACTAATTTCAATGTTACAAATGTGGGAAATTTGGACATATGTAGAATAATTTTAAAATTCCAAAGGAGGAGTAAACATAGGAGTGGCGGTGAAGAAAAATGTAGCTTCAATTATCAATGAAGAAACACAAGAGGTAGGAGAACTGTCATGGCTGATGGGAAGAGAAACTTGATAAAGTATGGTGCAAGTTAACGAACCAATACAAATAAAAACCTTATTCATAACAACATGAAAATCGTGAGGCAAGTGTTTAAAGTGCTTGATTGAAAGTGTGTTAACATATAACTCTGCCTCCATAGAAATGGTAGAGAAGTTGAAGAAATGAATAGCACATCCCACACCTTACAAGGTAAAGTTCACATAAAAAATGCCACACACTATTAGTGAAATGAGCAAGGTAAAGTGGAGTTCTAGATTGGTAATTACAAGGATGCGTATTATGTGATATACTCAACGCATGTGTGTCATGTGTGTTGTTGGAAGATCAGGGAAGTAAGAATAACATTCATTTATGGTGGTAGGAGAACACCCACACTTTGACAAAACAGACTCTAAAGACCGTGAGAACAATTCTTGGATAGACAAGGATCCCAAAGAGGAAGCCTGGCCCTAGTGTGTCACATATGGATGAAAAGGTTTCCATTTAAGAGCTCAAATATGTTTTGACAATTATTTTGCTTTTACTGTAAGCCCAAGATAATTCTACCAATAAAAGTATAAATGATTTTCCTAAAGGAAGTCAATGTTAATATGGATGAGTTTGGGAGATACAATTTTTTTGATGTGTTTCCAAGTAATTTTCCTCCTTTTTCAAGCATTGGTCATCATATTGATTTTACTCAGCAGGTCTTCCAAATAAAGAACATTTCACATGACTTCCAAGAAACAAGAGATAAAGAAATAGTGCAGAATGTTGGACAAAGGATTAATAAAGGAGAGCTGTCCATGTGTTTTTCCCACTATGTCCATCCCAAATAAATATGGTGGATGGAGAATATGTACCGATTCAAGGGCCACTTTACCAAAATAAAAAAATCAAGTAGCAGTGTCCACTTCCCTTACAATGAAGACCGATTGATTGTTTAAGTGGTGGATACATTTTTCTAAAATTTATTTGAAGAGTGGTCGTCATCAGACAGTAATTAGAGAAGGGGGAGAATGGAAAATAACTTTTAAAACAAAAAATGGGTTGTATGAGTGGTTGGTGATGCCTTTTGGCCTTACCATTGCACCTAGCACGTTTAAGTGATTAATGAATGAAATCTTGAAACAATTTATGCTAAATTTGTTATCATATTTGGATGAAATTTTAGTGTATAAACAAACAAAATAATAAATATCTCAAGCATCCCAAAATTATTTTTGAGCACCTTATAGTAAGATAAGATGCGAATAAATTTAAACAAATTTAGCTCTATGAAGAGTGAGTTGGTATAATTAAGATTTGTGATTTCTAAGAAGGATCAAAATTATGGATTCATAGAAATGTGTTTTAGGTAAGAAGCTTTAACGATCTTGCAAGTTTCTACCAAAATTTTATAAATGATTTAGTTTAAAAACTAATAAAAAGACACAATAAAGGAGAATAATCATCCATTTAAATGGACTGTAGCAGCTAATATAAATTTTAAAATACCCAAGAAAGGATAACTAAACAACATGTACTAGCCTTACTAGATTTTAACATTTTTTTTCAAGTTGAGACAGATAAAGTGAGATGATAAATGGGGTTGTCCTAAGTCAAGAATGAAAAAGTGATTGCATATTTTAGTGAAAAATTAAATGAAGAAAGGCATAAGTATTCCTCTTATGATAAAAGGTTTGCTATAGTTCGTTTTGGGTAACCAGAGGCATTATCTTATTCTCGTATAATGTTATTTTTAGTGGATAACCATTCTTTACAATTTATCAACAATCAAACCAACTGAATCATAGGCATGCTAAATGGGTAGAATTTTGCAAAATTTCACATCTTTCATGAAGCATATGTATGGTAAATAAAATCAGTCATTGATGAATTAAGTAAAATAAATTTGATTTTACATGAGTTTCAAATCAACACTTTAGGATTTTATGAAATGAAGGAGATGCATAAGGAAGCATATTGCTTTAAAAGATGAAGTATGTTTCTTGTAAAAATCTAGTTAGTAGTGATAGAACCTATACGAGCTTTATGTTGTTGGAAATATTGTTATTTAAAGATAGTAGATTTGTGAAAACCCAAATGTTATATGAGAGAAAATAAGGGAAACGCATAACGATGATTATCAAAAGAGCATTTTTGGAAGGATACACAAATTTCTCGATTGAATGCATTTTATTTTTCGAATTTACATTCAAGTTGATGTGAAAAATTTTCATTGAAAAATGTAGGATATGCCAACATGGCTAAAGAATTCAAAATATCGTCATATATAATCCATTATCGATTCCTTTCAGGCCATGGGATTCAAGCGTAGCATGGAATTTATAAAGGGGATCTCCAAGGACTCAAAGAGATAATGACAGCATATCTATGTTGTGGTTGATAAATTTCTTAAAATGACACATTTTATACCTTGTATAAAAACTAGTGATGCCACCAATGTTTCCATAATCAAGCCTTTAAAAAGGTGGTAAGGTTTCATGGATTACCTGGAAGCATTGTATCTAATAGAGACACAAGGTTTGTTGGTCATTTTTGGAGAACAATATGGAATAATTTGGGTATTAACCTTAATTTAAGCTTATCATATCACCCACAAATTGATGGGCAGAAAGAAGTGTTGAATATGAGCTTGGGAAACATCCTAAGAAGCTTGGTAAGGGAAACTCCCAAACAATGGGATCGGGTTCTTTCTTAAACTAAAAGTGCATACAACGAAACACCAAAAAAAAGTACATGAAGGATCAATATCCATATCTTGTATGTACGCATCCATGAGTATATGAATCGAGAAAATTGGGAAAACAAGAGCAAGATAGTGAAGAATTTGGATTGAGCATGAAAAAATTGCAATAAAGAGTTAAACAATAGCTATATGAAAGAAACAAAAGATACAAACAAAGGGTTGATTCAAAGACAAGGCAAAAAAACTTTGAGATTAGTGATTTATTCATGGTACATTTGAGGAAAGAAACATTTCCTAAAGGAACTTACAACAAGCTAAAACCCAAGAACATATGACCTTGTAAAATTTTAAGGAAACGTTCCTCAAATGCTTATGAAGGCAGTGGAGCTCTGCCAAGTTTGTTGGTATTTCCCAAATTTTTAATGTTTCGTATACATATTCCTTTAAGGGAACAAGAAAATGAAAGATGATGATTCTTCGAGTGAAGCAGACTGCATTGCCGAATGTAAGCAACAACCGCCCAAAGCAACTCTAAAATGAAATTGAAGGACACAGAAGGAAAAGGTGGAAGAAACTAGAGGAAAAGAGTACTTTCAATATCGGTGAAGTGGAGAAATCAACCATTGAGGATGCTACTGGATGATCGTTCCAAAGATGTCCAAGCATTGCGTGTAAATGTTCAAGAGATCATAGACAATTTATTTCTCGGGGAGGTGATGCATGAGCATCTTACTCTTGAAATTGGAAAAAATAAATGAAATGTGGAAGGAATTAGATTGCTTTATTTTATTAGTAAATTAGTTTTGTTTTAGTTTAAAAGTTAGAAAGTTCACATAGAATGATGTTAAAAAAAGAAAAGAAATCTTATCACTTTTATGAATATAGGTGGAAGTAGTTTTTTTTATTAAGTTTAGTAAAATAGACTAAATTTGTAGGAGGAAAAATGTGAAAAGAGCTTAGACTTTGTGAAAAAATAAATAGGGAGAATGGATTCCTTTAGTAAATTTGAACTCATCCAAATTTTAGTAATGACAGAGGAGGAATTAGATATATATTTATCTATAAATGTATGTACTCAATTTTTTGCAATTAAAAAAGAAAACAAAAATATATGTTAGTAATTTGTTGGAGATTATGTCAATTGAAAATATAATTTGAAAATATAAATAATTTAATATTGTTTACACACTCTAGCGGGAAAAAACACACATAATTTGAAAAAATGTAAATAATTTTAATATGGTTTACACTCTCTAGCCCGAAAAAACACAATGCAATAACTGAAATTTGTTGTTAGGTAAATGAGTTGCAATAGACACATGAAGACAGCTATCACATCGCCCCATTGATCAACATTACAAATTAAAACCATTAATTATACATATAACATTCTCTTATAAATCTTGTATTTCTCACATCCTCTATAAATTTTATATTTATCACTTAAAGATTATTCTTTCAAAATTATATATATATATATATATATATATATATATATATATATATATATATATATATATATATACGTACGTATATGTATATATATATATATTATGTGTCATTGTACTATTCATCTCATTTTAAAAACAGTTTAATGAAAAAGAATGTTATATATATATATATATATATATATATATATATATATATATATATATATATATATATTAAAACAATTTGTCATTGTAATATTCATCTCATTTTAAAAACAGCTATAAAAAATAATGTTTTATAACACTTCATGGTTATCTAATAATAGCTTCCTAAAGAAATGCTAAAATGAAGTTGACGTAATGAAATGAGAATGTGTCATTGTACTATTCATCCCATTTTAAAAACAGTTTAATAAAGAATGTTTTATAACACTTCATGGTTATCTAATAATAGTCTTAAAGAAATGCTGAATGAAGTTGATGTAATGAAATTATAATGTGCCATTGTACTATTCATCCCATTTTAAAAAACAGTTTAATAAAAAAGAATGTTTTTATAACACTTCATGGTATCTAATAGTAGTCTTAAAGAAATGCTGAATGAGGTTGATAAATGAAATTATGTCCATAAACATAAATAAATGAAGTAATTATGCTCCTGTATTTCCCAACTCTACATTTTGGGAAAATTTTCATGCTTAATTTGCTTGATGGATATATTTCCTCCGGTAATTCAAAGCTACGGAAAAGTCCATCTGCCAATTGATCCATTGGTTGACGTTAACTCTACAAACAACACTCTTCGTGCAGCATTCGTCGCATTAGCATCGACGTGAAAAGAAGACGATGACCATATCAGGAGAGTCGGAATTTTTCCCAACGAAATTAATGGGATTGAAAATACTCTTACACTATCCAATACCAATGGAGTTGTAGAATGAACGTAGGTGCGGTTAGATTATACTGTTTAGCACGATAATTGACATGTAGTCGAAAGAAAGTGAAAACATAAATCCTTATCAATTCAATTATATTTTTCTAATTATAATAGATTTACCTAAAAGTTTAAAACAAAATAGATTAACATTATATTTCTATAAATGATGCATTATTATGAGTTTATTTTAATTTGAATATCTTCTTTTGTTCACGTTTAATCAAATTTTTTGGCTATAAATCTTCGCTTTCCAAATTCAAATATGATGCTAGCACATACGTGCTTTTAGCGTTATTCCTTCCTCTAGATTGATTATCTTACACTCAATCTATCACCAATAAAGCACATTGACATGAACACACATATTTTTTAAGATAACGCCACATATTTTATAATGGAATATGGTATCTTCCATCTCCCAACGAATGTAGATCCATACGCAACGTCCAGGTTTAGGTATCGAAATCAGAAACTTCGGAGCTTATTGTACGTTTGTAGTGGTTACAAAGTCACAGTTTCAACGACGGTTTTCGTCACTAAATTCTTTATTTCAGCTGGCAACAGTGAACCCATCTCTGTACTTGTAACCGTGATGAAAAAATTCTGCAAATGTCAAAACGCAGGCTTCTTGTAAGAGATGGGAACACTGCTGTCGGGTCTAAGTAACTCTCCCAATTCAGTTCCTTGCTTAACTCATTGACCATTGCATTGATGTGATTGACAGCATCATCCTCTGTTAATCCAGGATGGTCTTTCATATAACACGAACGGCCGAGTTTCTTCTCCACGGGCCCCGTCCGCCTCGTATCTGCTCATGCCAATGTCACTATCCTCCGTTCGAATTCTAAATTATACCAAGAATTAATAAATCCACATTTGATTTGATTTGATATAAAAGGCCATGAGGAGTACCTTGTAGCCTTGAGTGTCACCTTTCAGTCGGCTGGGATCGCACAGATCAAATCATTTAACTTTGATGGAAAGTCAATTTCCTGCAAGATGTAACGGAAGTATAAAACCCCAACGTGAGCATGGGTTGCAGTGTCATTATGCGACAACCGAAACTGGTTTTGCCATTCTCCAGGTACTCCTGAACGTCGGAACATAACCACTGGAAATCCACCGCTTCTATCATACGCATCAAAATAAGGCTCCCACTGGAACAAGCACAAGCAGAATCAAAACAAATCAACGAATTATCTTTCAGTGTAATAATTTGCCTTTCTGACAAATAAATATCTGCTTTTTGATGGTACATACAGCTCGTCGAACATAGTTGACTGTGTCTCGGCCTTGAACATTTTCGGTCTTCTTTCGCCATTTCCTGTTTACGGTGTCGTAAACCGCCATGTACTCCTTTCATATATTCTGGAAGAGAATCTATCGACGACGGGTCCCATCTGATCATCATTATACGCACAATTTATAAAGGTAATATTCGTTGATTCGATTAGTAGAATGTATATTCTTAATTTGAAAGTAAAGTTACTAAAACCCAGAAGAATTATATACGTAATAGGTCTTGCAGTTACACGCAATTATCACCTCTTAAATGCTGCTGTGAAGAGTTCAAGCTCCTCCATTGTTCCTGTGAGTGTCGTAAATATCGTCGAGAACCGTGATGATATGACATATTTTTGCAAATCCGAGTCGGAACGTAGAATGTTTAGGATCATTTGGAATGCAAGCTGCTAAAGTGTAGTATTCCACGTGACGATGAGAATGTAATTTGGAGGGAATCCATAATTCTTTTCCACCATCTACACATATAAACTTCACGTGTTTACATTCTTGAATTTTTCAAGATTCAACCAATTAATTTGCAAACGATATGCAGTGACAGTTTCACCTCAAGAGAGATTGTAACTCTCTCTTTAATATAGAGAATGAAAAGTGTTAAATTCCAAGTTTTGCAAGCTCTAACAGTTTCTCCCTGATCAAATATGGCGTCCTAAACAAAAAATTGCTGCAGGAATCAATTGAAAATTTCACATGGATAACAATTATGAAAATACAGATTTGCGGAAGACAAACAACATCATATGGCATGGCCCAGCTGTGTTTGTTCATGTGTTAACATATATATATTCAGAGTCATCCATCTTCAGCTCAGACCTACGACTAGTATATGGAAATAAACCTAATGAACCTACTCAAATATAGCGTCCTCTCCAAATACGTCGATGTACATTCTTATCGATCCTTGGCAGATTTGTGGTGCCAACCAAATTCCAGTAGATACTCTATCTGCGATCCACAAATTTTGAAACTATAAAATATACATCGCAACAAATAATGAAATGTCATGATAAGTGTATCGTATTACTGCCTCACCTCTTGTGAAAGACCGAGGGCGGAATCTTTTGTAGGCATCTTTTAAAAACATCAGAGAGAAGATTTCAGCCTCCTCCATAACTTTTTCGCCAGGAAAGGCAATGAGAGGATGCCCGAAATAAATTGAGGACATTCTTTATCTCTCCCTCTGTTTGAATGGCAGAGCAAGTAAACTGCCCATTCTCGTTTTTGAAGTGATCCAGAACATCTGTGTCAATGTATAAATAACATCAGGCAACGTCTCCACGTAAATGGTAGTTTTAATGAAAAGTAGAAACAGTAATTAATTAATGAAACCTGACATACGTGAAGACACTGTGTATCCGTATAGTCGGAGAGTTCGAAGACCTAAGTTATGCGGTTGAGTTGAGATCAGTCACGCCACTTTCGCCACGTCCAATGCCTTTTTCGGTCCAATAACTGCGGGGCAAACAATTTTCTTGTTACAATCGTGTGTATTGGATATATAAAGCATAGATTAAGGATATGGGGACAGTATTGGTATTCAGTATACATGATCCAGCGCTGCTTTGATCTCATTTTTGAAATGCCTATCGATTCCCAACTGTTCAACGCTATCGACCACCCAAAGACGTTGATGAAGGTCATTCAGGGACTCGTGAATTCTCCATCATCCACTGACATTATTGAATTGAAGATAATTTTTACTTCCCCAATAAGTCTATCCGCCCGCTCACGGTACGTAGGTGCCTGAACCATATACAATAAATAAATTGGAGCAGAAAATTAAATCATGAACCAACTGTGAACGAGAAAAGATGACGCAGAAGAACAAATTGAGATGAAGGTAGTTAAGCACCCCATACGAAGTGGAGAGTGAGTCTATGGAATCATCGTCCAAAGGTTGGAATGATGACCACCTATGCGTCTTTGTACCCCATCCTCATGAGAAACAGAGGTGTTCGAACCTTCATGCGAATGGAAGGTGTTATGGATTTCCTCCCCTGAGCATTGCAAGATTTGGAACTGTTTTATAGATAGCCTTCAGCTCATGAGTAAACCAAACAACGTTCTGCACAGACACAGTCTGGAATCCAAGGGTACGCAGAAACCAGAGCCATTTACGTTGGCCTACGTAGATAGGTCAAGACAACGAACTCAAATTTATGCGGTAGAACCCTAGTGGCATTGTCCATATATAGAGGAGCTTCGCGATAGATTGCGTACACCACTTGAATCTTAAAACAACCCCAGTGGTATAAAGTATAAAGCAAAAAGTATTATAATATACGTTCATGTCACACTTTTCAATGAAGATATTGATATAATTTAAAGTCTAATGATTAAAATAGAATGTAGAAGTCAATAAACGTGTTATTATCGTAATCTTATACGTTAGAGATATATTATTAAGACGCACGAAAAAATAAATAAACAAACTTAATATTATTATATTTAAAAAATTAAAATACAATGTAGAAGTCAATAAACGTGTTATTATTGTAATCTTAAACGTCAGATATATATTATTAAGATGCACGAAAAAATAAATAAACAAACTTAATATCATTATATTTTAAAAAGTCATTACCTATATATATATAAAAGTACAACTAGTTGTTGATATAGATAAGGTTTTATAAATATAATTAAAAAAAAATATTCGAAGAGGAAGAATGTTTTACTATTAATTATGTATTAAATGGTTATGAGTTAATTTTAATTTAAGAAAAAAAAGATATTTAGTATGAACTAAAATTTTTAAATTTATTAAAGGTAATGGATCATTTTGTTAAATAAAAAATGATTGTTATAAATAATAATAAGGAACTTATCATGGAGGCATTTATTGGAATTGGAATAATCTCAAATCCTTAGAAAATTGATGAGCAAGAGTCATATGGCATGGATTTAATTTTTTAAATTTATTGAAAGTGAGTGCAACCTAAGAAACTCTGTAATACACTACAACCTTTGATAAACATTAATACTAAGCATATGTTAAGCATATTCCCTTGAGAATCAATCTAGGCCCTCAATTAAAAAAATAAAAGAAGTCAAGATCTTCATTCACCTTAAGTTGAAATAAGAAGCCATTAAGACTATGTTAATTCAGCATATTCCCTTGAGAATCAATCTAGGCCCTCAATTAAAAAAATAAAAGAAGTCAAGATCTTCATTCACCTTAAGTTGAAATAAGAAGCCCTCGACAAACACTCTTAAAAAGACAATAAATACATTATTAATGTAGTTTTAAGAAGTAAATATATTATTCAAAAACAATTCAAAACCTACAATATTAAGATCAAGGCAAATACCTCATATCCTATCCTCGTGATCCAAGTTGCATCTCCCCTATTGAAAGCAGAGCTATGTTTAAATATCTAATGTATAAGAAGAAGCTTTACAACATGGAATCCAAGAGCCTTTCTAAAATTGCTTCCAACTGTAGTCAAAACCCCCACCTCCCCTCAAGCGTGGGTGGGATAAGGATGCTCAATCTTGACTCGACCATTGGGGGATAAATGAGGAGATCATCCTTGGAAGGAAGGATAGTGTCAAAGACAATATCATCTCCAAATTTAAGGATAAGTTATGGGATGATAAAGAGCTGGAGGGTAAAATGAAGCTAAGATACTATAAGGAGGTGATAAAACCCACCCTTGAGAAACATAATTATCTTTGTGTATTGACTAAATCAAAGAAAAAGATGAACATAGCTAATATTAGAACTAATTCTCACGAGCTTCGAAGTGAAACTTGGTAGTTGTCTACTCCAAGGCTCCCTAGAATGATAGAATTTGTCACATACTAAAAAAGTGCATCATCATCATCATCATCATATCATCATCATCATCATCCTCCTCCTCATCATCATCATCAAATAGAGTCACTCATTTTGATTGATAATTTAAAAAAAGCTATATAATCATGTATAGAGACTCGTATCGTCGTCATCATCATCAAATCATTGAAATAAATAAATAAGGGGTCACTCATTTTGATTGATAAATTAAAATTCATATATTTATGTGATTAATTATGTATTAAATGGTTATGAGTTAATTTTAATTTAAGAAAAAAAAGATATTTAGTATGAATCAAATTTTTTAAATTGATTAAAAGTAATGGATCATTTTGTTAAATAAAAAATGATTGTTATAAATAATAATAAGGAACTTATCATGGAGGCATTTATTGGAATTGGAATAATCTCAAATCCTTAGAAAATTGATGAGCAAGAGTCATATGGCATGGATTTAATTTTTTAAATTTATTGAAAGTGAGTGCAACCTAAGAAACTCTGTAATACACTACAACCTTTGATAAACATTAATACTAAGCATATGTTAAGCATATTCCCTTGAGAATCAATCTAGGCCCTCAATTAAAAAAATAAAAGAAGTCAAGATCTTCATTCACCTTAAGTTGAAATAAGAAGCCCTCGACAAACACTCTTAAAAAGACAATAAATACATTATTAATGTAGTTTTAAGAAGTAAATATATTATTCAAAAACAATTCAAAACCTACAATATTAAGATCAAGGCAAATACCTCATATCCTATCCTCGTGATCCAAGTTGCATCTCCCCTATTGAAAGCAGAGCTATGTTTAAATATCTAATGTATAAGAAGAAGCTTTACAACATGGAATCCAAGAGCCTTTCTAAAATTGCTTCCAACTGTAGTCAAAACCCCCACCTCCCCTCAAGCGTGGGTGGGATAAGGATGCTCAATCTTGACTCGACCATTGGGGGATAAATGAGGAGATCATCCTTGGAAGGAAGGATAGTGTCAAAGACAATATCATCTCCAAATTTAAGGATAAGTTATGGGATGATAAAGAGCTGGAGGGTAAAATGAAGCTAAGATACTATAAGGAGGTGATAAAACCCACCCTTGAGAAACATAATTATCTTTGTGTATTGACTAAATCAAAGAAAAAGCTATATAATCATCTATAGAAACTCATATGGTTGTCATCATCATCAAATCATTGAAATCAATAAATAAATAAGAGATCACTCATTTTTGGTCTGATAATTAAAAGAAAAGCTATAGTCATCTATAGAGACTCATATAATGAGTTATCTATAGAGACTCATATATATATATAGCATGTCGATGGACGCTTCCAAACTTTCCCTGGTCACAGCATTCGTAATTTGCAGCATTCTTAATTATTAATAAAGTTAATAAAAATATTATTATGAATTTTAAATCTCCACCAATAATATAAACCATTTTAATGATAAATCTAAAAACGCAGAAAAACGATATGCATCCAATGCTTCGTTCTTTGATTCTTTTATTTGTCGTCACGCAGTGTCAAATTTATGGGTTTAGATCCCCTTTCTTGTCGTTCTTGCCATTTGACGTCGTAATCCTTCTCGCGAAGTGCTCGCATATCCACGGACTAGAGTGCAAAAAGGAGATTAAAATATCACGAGGGAGATTTCACATTGAAAGGGGAGATATCATGAAATTGTTTATTGACCAACCCCCACACAAGGGTAGTAAACATGGCTATATAAATCTTAACGGGTATATATATGCGGTTTAACGTATATGATATGACCTATACATGTTATGTTCTCTTTTAAAGAACATCAACTACGATAATGAAATAAATAAATAATTGGTTTTAAAATAATAATAAGTAATAATAATTATTTTACCATCACTTATATATTTTTCTCATAAATATAGGATTATTTAAAAAATAAATGGACATTATATTGTATAAAAAGGAAGATAAAGAAATAGGTTTATATCAAATTTTCTATGATAAGTTTAATCTAATATAATTTAAAATTATATAAATACATTTATATTAATCAAATAATGTTACAATATAATTATATGAATGTTTTCTCAAGATAGTGAAACTATTTGATTGACGAATATATTTGATCTGAATTGGATCATTATACTATTTTATTCCCTCTCAATGCTTTCAACGTGTAAAAAGAGGAGGAATCAACTCACAAGGCCACTTTTACCGGTGAGGCTGAGTTTGGAAAACTGGGGTCTTAAACCTTTCAAGAGCATTTTGAGGCATCAAATGGTGTTTTTCAGGAGATAATTTTTTTTCATTTTAGCAATGCACCTTTTTTCATATTCTACACATAGAGAACTTTCTAGTGGTGTAAGAATTTCCTCAATGAGAGTCTGTATGCAAAAGTTATGTCACTCAGAAGTTGAACTTCCTGTTTTAACCATCTTAATTTGAGAGGAAGCCAAATCAAGCCCCATTACTCATGGAAAATGTGTAAATACCCTCCCACCCCCTTGTCATATATCGACTCTAGGAAATGTTAAATGTTTTCGTTGACTAGATCTCCAAGGTCTGTTATGAAGACGAGGTTACAAAATCCTCTTTTCTCAAAATATTTAGATATCAAAACAAATTCCACCATCATATAAGCTTGTCAAGAGCTTTTTGGAGATATAAGTTTCACCTCAATCCAACTCCCTCATTGAAAGTTATAATTATTAGAAGTTTGGCAAATTATATTAGGGCACATTAGCATTATGCTATCACGTGGTCCCTGTCTAGCCCCTATGGCACTACCATGTCAACACAGTGCAAGGTCCTAGAGTCCTCACCCCATGGGGGATTGAGTTACTTTGGAGTTATATATGGCTTACGCTTATCTGACCCTTCGAGTTGTGTGCCAACCCTTGCCACCCTTGGAGCCCCGAATTTGTGGATCAAATTCCCATGCCTTACATCTAGCGCAAGGCCCACCATATATGCCCTCTTTTAGAGAATATCAAGTGCCATATTTGATTAGAGAAATAAATAAATGGTATTAAAATAATAATAACAAATAATAATTGTTTTAAGGCCACTTATGTAATTTCCTCATAATTATACGATTACTTAAAAGATGGGCACTACGCAATATAAAATAAGGAAGATAAAGGTAAAGGATTATATCAAAATTTCCATGAAAATTTTGATCAAATATAATTTAAATTGCATAGGCACACTTATATCAGTTAAATAATGATACAATATAAATACATGAATGTTTTCTCAAGATAGAGAACTACTTGATCACAGAATCTACTTGCTATGGATTGGATTATTATTTTTTTCATCCATCTTGGTGCCTTAGGAGTGAAAAAGTGGAGGAAGCAGCTCACAAGACCATTTTTAGTAGTGGGACCGAGTTTGAAAAATTAAGGGTTTAAACCTTCTGAGAACATTTTGAGGTATCGAATGGTGTTTTTGGGAGGTAAAACTTGGTTTCTTTAGTGTTGCGCCTTTATTTTTATATTTATAAACACAAATATCTTTCCATTGATGCAAGAATTTCCTCAATCAAAGTCTCTATGAAAAATTTATTCCACTCAGAAGTTGACCTTCATGTTGTGACCATCAAAATTTGAGAGGATTTCACACGAGCCCCCATTAATCATAGAAAATTTGTAACACACTCTCCCACCCCTAGTCCTATTTCAACTGTGGGAGATGTTACAGGTATTCTTTGACTAGATATATGAGGTTTTTTGTGAATATGGGGTTACAATATCCTCTTTTTCTCAAATTATTTAAATATCAAAACAAATGCCACCATCATATTCAACTCGTTGAGAGATTTTTGGAGATATAAATTTCACCTCAATCCAAATCACTCATTGAAAGTTATTTTCATTAGAGGTTTGACCAATTATATTATGCCACATTAGCATTATACTATCACATGGACCTTGTCTAACCCCTATGGCATTTCCATGTCAACATAGCATGAGGTCGAGAAAGTCCTCACCCAATGCTTGATTGAGTTTCTTTGGAGTTATATATGGGTCATGCTCATCTGACCCTTCAAGCTGTGTTCTAGAACTTGCCACCATTGGAGCCCCATATCTGTGGAACCCTTAACCATGAATTACATTTGGCATAGGTCCCACATAACAATATCCAACTCAAATCATATTTGGTCCTTCGAATAGGTGTACATTGTCACGACCTCTGTTGAAAATGGCATAAAAGAGGCTTCTAATTTAATTTTCCCTTGAAATAAATTAGAAGAAAATTGTAATTCCACATCACATGACAACTTGTACTAGATAACTAAGCTAGCATGACTTATTTGGTTCAGTTAATTTGAGTTGAGGGAAAAACTAGAGGCATATAGAGTGTCTCCTACATTATAGGAACCATGATTGAGTTTATTTTGAGTTGTAATTAATTAACTCATTTTATCCGAGTTAAAGTTAGTATAACTAGTTCTAGCTGATGAAGGAACTGGAGATAGGTCAAAGTATGAAAAATAGATTCAATTCACATGCAATGATAAATCATATAACTGATAATTCACTCATAAATAATTCATGTATGTCAATTCTGAGAAAGACCCAATTGACATTGGATTTCAAGGGAAATGTACTATCAATTGTATAATTATCTAATTTGTACATGTGGTGCATGCAGTCAGATGAAGGCCCATAAAGTACTGGGCAGTATGGATTGTGAATTTCCATAATTAGTAGGGCCTAATTACCGAATGAAACTATGCTAGGAAGTAGGGACTTGGGAAAGCTAGAAATTGGATAAGTATTGAACCAGGCTTGTGTATGAATCATTGAGACATATAGATATAATGAAGAGGTTTCTCTGCTTGGAGAAAAAAATTGCAATCTTCTCATATTCTTTGGCTTATGTAATATAGAGATAGCGTGGTTTTTAGCCGAGGTTTTCCCTATATAAATTTTTGTGTTGTGCGATTGAAACTATTTCTCTTTCTTGTTCAAGTGATTATGCGATTATAATTGGTTTCCACAATTTGTAGAGTATATTCAAGTATTTTTTTTATCATATTACACGATCAGTTGAATGTACGTGGATTTTCTACATGGTATCAGAGTAGGAATCACTTTAGAAGAGAAGAATACGATTTTTTTCTATGCAGGTGAATTGAATTTGTAGATCTACTCTTTAGGACCAATAGCATGATCAAGATGTATTTCTGTGGATTGAGACTGGAATATAGCCCTTGAGGGTAGTTTGAACTATATATCTTGGAGAGACAAGATAGAGGTAATGTTGGAAGACAACGGGCTGAAGGAATTCATAGACATTGATATTCCTAAGCCTACAACAGCATATGCTCAAGATTTGGCGGAATGGAAGAAGAACGTAGAAAACACAAGAAGGCTTGTGTTAGAAGGAGTTCGAGATCATATAGTCTCAAACCTCTATGGAAAGGAAAATCCATATTCTATGTGGAAGGCATTAAGAGATTTGTTTCAGAACAAAAATGACCACAAGAAGATGATGTTGAAGGACAAGCTCAAAAAAATAAATATGGATAAGGGCGAAACAATACCAAAATACTTGACCAAATTCAATCAGTGTTGGGATGAGCTTCGAAGTGTCTGTGTTACATTTTTAGAGGATGATCTTGTTAAACTAGCACTTCTAGGCCTTCCAAAGAGCTAGCACAATTACCAGGATTTAGTAAATGGGAGGGAGAAGCTACCAAAGTGGGAGCAATTATGGTTGGACTTGATACAAGAAGAGATTCTAAGGAACACCAGAAATGGATCCTCATCAAAGCATGATGATGAGGATAAATGTGCATTGGATAGAAAGGAAAATAAAGGGAAAGGAAAGTCCTCCCATTCTAAATCAGATTCTGGTCAGGAAGGAAAGAAGAAAGACTTATCGAAGATTAAATTTTTTCCCTGTCATGAGTTGGGACACTATGCGATGAAGTGTCTGCACAAAAATTACGACAAGAAGCCCTAAGATGGAGGGGAAGATGAAGTTCTTGCTTCACAAATCGAGTTGGAGTTCACTCTCATTGCATGCATGGTGTCATTGGTGATGGGTTATGTGTGGTACCTGGATAGTGGAGCCTCATTCCATATGACCAACAACAAAGATTTCTTCAATGATTTGGAGGAGAATAATCTCTAGATGCACATCAATATGGGTGATTATGGGAGGTATAACACGACTGACATCAGTATTGTTACCTTTTAGAGTGATTCTATTTCTCCTCTCACATTGAAAGATGTCATGTATGTTCCTTTCTTGAAGAAGAACTTGGTTTTAGTTTCTATGTTGGAAGACCATGGCTACGATGTGATATTTAGCAAAGGAAAGTCATTTCTTCGTCACATAGCCACGAGACAAGTGAAGAAGATCGAGGTTCGAGTAAAGAACCTCTACAAATTGGAAGTAGAATATTTTTCTTCCTTGAGCATGAAAGCAGAGAAGGTGGAGAACTGAGACATCCGTGAGTTATTGTATAAAACACCGGGCCATATACACCATGGATATTTGAATATCATGCAACAAATTTCTACAGGACTTCCCAAGGCTGTACCTGAGCAACGTGATACATGCAAAGGGTGTACATTGGGGAAGTACACCAAAACCACCTTTCATGATAAGGACAAACAAGAAAAAGAGATCCTGGAAAGAGTTCTCTCTGATGTGTGTGGATCATTCTCGATAGCCTCCACAGTCAAGCACAGGTATTATGTTATTTTTGTAGATGATTTTTCACACAAGTGTTGGATTTTGTTCATGCAGAAAAAAGATCAGGTGTTCTCAAAATTTTGTGAGTCAAAGAACTTGTCAAGAAAGACACAGGAAAGAAGGTGAAGGCTCTCAGGTGTAACAATGGTGGATAATATGTGTTGAATGAGTTCAATAACTTTTGTGCATCAGAAGGCATTCGATGAGAGTTTATAGCACCCAATAACATACAATAGAATGGGGTTGCAAAAAGGAAGAACAAAAGCATTGTGGTAGCTGCATGGGTGATGTTACATGATTAGGGACTATGGTTTCACTTGTGGGCAGAAGCATGCAACACGATTATGCATGTGCAGAACATAAGTCCTCAACGAATCCTTGGGATGAGTACACCAAAAGAAGAATTTTATGGTAAGAAGCTAGATGAAGCACACTTTATAATTTTCGGTTCATCAGTTTATTTTCATGTTACCAAATGTGCATGGAAAAATATAGAATCGACATCTAAGGAGGGAATATTTGTGGGTACACTGATACACCTCACAATTATCACGAGTTCCTTCCATCTCATAGGATGACAATGGGTCGTAGATATGTGAAATTTGATGAAGGAAAGGCCACACGAATTTTCCTTGAGAGGGAGCTTTAGATGCATGCGGTTTAGGAGCTCTTAGCTCCAAAAGAAGAACCTCAATATGTAGAGTAGCCACATGGAGAGGAACATAGAGTGGAAGCACCCACTCAAGAAGAGATATCCAAAGACACAAGAAAGAACACCATAGAGGTTGATCGGTTGATGCATGATTCTAGAGAGAATGTGGGAGCACCTACATCATAACATAAGCATCAGGGAGAATTTTAAGGATGGAAATTTATCTTAAAGCTTGTAATCCTTGGAGAATATTACTAGTCCCTAACATGTAAACTATAATTTTTTTAGCGATATGTTTGTCAAAATATTCAAATTTATAATGATTTTATATTTTCTAAAAAACTTTGGCTATTTTTAAGGTAAAATAATTTTATGATATAAAATTTGGGGGAATAATTTTTATAAAAAATGGAAATTGGAGAATATTTTTTCTAGAAAAAACATAGAAAATTAGCCCACCTACGAATATTAGCCCCTAAAATTTTCCCTGGCAGGTAGAGAATGTCCCCATATAGATACACTGGCTACGTGGCTCTTATGAGCAAGAGTGTAGAGAATAATCCATCCTCATTCGAGAAAGCAGTGCATCAACTAGTATGGGTTGATTCGATTGTTGAGGAGTATGACAATGCATGGGAAGTTGTCCCAAGACTAGAGGACACGTTAGTTATAGGATCCAAGTGGATGTACAAGGTGAAGCAAGTAGCAGATGGGAGTGTGGAGAAACATAAGGAAATATTTGTTGCCAAGGGGTTCTCTCAATTAGACGGAGTAGATTAAGAGGAGACCTTTTCTCTAATAGTGAGGTACTCCTCAATCAGATATATTATTTCACTTTCAGTGAAGATGGGATGGAAGATACATGAGATGGATGTAAAGACAATCTTCCGCAATGGAGTGATTGAGGAAGATGTGTACATAGAGAAGCCGAAAGTCTTTGAGACCTTCAACATAGATTCACATGTGTGCAAACTCAAGCGAGCATTGTATGGACTGAAACAAGCACCTAGTGCTTGGTACACTAGGATCAACAACTATTTCATCGGGTTGGAATTCACCAAAAGTGAAGAATATGCGAACCTTTACCATATTGTGGTAGAAGGTAAATTATTGGTTATAGTATAACATGTTGATGAGTTGATTTTGAGAGATGATGAGAGGTGATCAATTCTTGTAAAGTGGATCTTGCAGGAGAATTTGAGATGAAGGATATGCGGCTCTTGCATTATTTCCTTGGTTTGGAAATTTGGCAAAGAGATGGGGAACTGGTTGTCTCTCAGGTCAAGTACGCCAATAAGATACTGAATATTTTTCACATGGAGAGAAGAAAACCCATGGAGACTCTTCTAGCAGGGAATTGGAAGAAGGAAGATTCTACTTTAGGAAAAGTGGTTGAAGCTACCATTTACAGGAAGATTGTGGGTTCAATCACGTACTTGGTGAACACACGAACATACATATGTTATGCGGTTAAATTGGCAAAATTGGTTGGTTCACTTAATTCGAGTTGAGGGACAAACTAGAGGCATGCTGAGTGTCTCCTACATTACAGGAGCTCTAGTTGAGTTTATTTTGAGTTGTAATTAGTTAAATAATTTTATCTGAGTTAAATTTAGTTTAACTAGTTCTAACTGATGGAGGAAATGGAGAGAGGTCAAAGTGTGAAAAATAGATTTAATTCATATCCAATGATAAATCATATAACTGATAATTCACTCATAAAGAACCAATTGAGATTGGAGTTCAAGGGAAGCTTACTATCAGTTGGATAATTATCTAAATTGTACATGTGGTGCATGCAGTTAGATGAAGGCCCATAATGGATTGTGTAGTATGGATTGTGAATTTCCCTAATTAATAGGGCCTAGTTACCCAATGAAACTGCTCTAGGAAATAGGGACTTGGGAAAGCTATAAATTTGTTAAGTATTGAATCAGGCTTCTGTAGGAATCATTGTGACAAATAGAGATAGTGAAGATGTTTCTAATCTTGGAGAAAAAAATTGTAATCTTCTCATATTATTTGGCTTATGTAATATAAATATAGCAGGGTTTTTAGCTGAGGCTTTCCCTAGATAAATCTTTGTGTTGTGCGATTGAAATTATTTCTCTTTCTTGTTCACGTTATTATGCAATTTTAATTGGTTTCCGAAATTTTTAGAGTAGATTAAAGTATTTTTTTTTAGCTTATTATTTGATCAGTTGAATCTACGCATAACATGTCTGGTAATATGGCATTCGACGTGAGTTGATAGCACCCCATAACCTAAAAGAGAATGAGGTTGCAGAAAGGAAGAACAAAATCATTGTGGGAGCTGCACGAGTGTTGATACATGATTAGGGCCTATCGTTTCACTTATGGGTAGAAGCATACACCATAGTTGTGCATGTGCAGAACATAAGTCCTCATCAGATCCTTGGGATGAGTACACCATAAGAATTATTTTCTAGTAAGAATCCAGATGTGTCGCACTTTAGAATTTTTGGTTCATCAGTTTATTGTCATGTTACCAAAGTTGCTTGGAAAAGGTTAGAACCAACATCTGAGATGGGAATATTTTTGGGGTACACTGATACACCCCAAAACTATTGGGTGTTATTTCCATCTCACAGGATTGCAGTGGTTCATAGATATGTGAAATTTGATGAAGGAAAGGCCACACGAATTTCCCTTGAGAGGGAGCTTCAAATACATGCAGTTGAGGAGTTCTTAGCTCCAAAAAAAGAAACTAAAGATGTGGAGTAGAAAAAAGCAAAGGAACATAGAGTGGAATCACCGACTTAAGCAGAGATATCCAAAGACAGAAAAAAGCACACCATATAGGCTCATAGGTTGATGCATGATGCTAGAGAGAATGTGGGAGCACCCACATCACAATGCAAGAAGAGAATGTCCCAAGATATATACACTTTCTACATGGCTCTTATGAGTGAGAGTTTAGATATTGATCCATCTTCATTCGAGAAATAAATGCATCAACTAGTATGGGTTGATTCCATGGTTGAGGACTATGACCCCATTATAAAAAATAATTCACGGGAAGTTGTCCCAAGACTAGAGGACAATTTAGTTGTAGGATCCAAGTGGATGTACAAGGTGAAGCAAGTAGCATATGGGACTGTGGAGAAACACAAGGATAGATTAGTGGCCAAGGGTTTCTCTCAATTAAAGGGAGATGATTAAGAGGACACCTTTTCTCCAGTAGCAAGGTACTCCTCAATTAGATATATTCATTAAATTTCAGGGAAAATGGGATGGAACATACATTAGATGGATATAAAGACAATATTCCTCAATGGAGTGATTGAGGAAGAGGTGTACATAGAGAAGCCGAAAGGATTTGAGACCTTCAATAGAGATTCCCATGTGTGCAAACTCAATCGAGCACTATATGGAATGAAACAAGCACCCCGTTCTTTGTAGAATAGGATCGACAACTATTTCACTGGGTTGGGCTTCACCAAAAGTGAATAAGACATGAACCTTTACCATATCTTGGTAGAAGGTAAATTATTGATTATAGTGTTACATGTCGATGAATTGGTTCTGACAGGTGATGAGACGTTGATAAATTCTTGTAAAGAAGGTCTTGCAAGAGAGTTTGAGATGAAGGATATGGGGCTCTTACATGATTTCCTTGGTTTGGAAATTTGGCAAAGAGATGGGGAACAATTTGTCTCTCTCAAAAATTATGCCAATGAGATACTAAAGAAGTTTCACATGGAGAGTAGGAAACTCATGGAGACTCCTCTAGCAGGGAATTAGAAGAAGGAAGATGCTACTTTAGGAGAAGTGGTTGAAGCTACCATTTATAGGAAGCTTGTGTGTTCACTCATGTAATTGGTGAACACGCAAGAAAACATATGTTATGAAGTATTAGAGTAGGAATCACTCTAGAAGAGAAGAATATGAGTTTTGTCTATGCAGGTGAATTGAATTTGTAGATCTACTCTTCAAGACCAATAACAAGATCAAGATGTATTTCTCTATATTGAGAATCGAATATGCCCTTGAGGCTAGTTTGAATTACATATCTTGGAGAGATAGGATGGTGGCACTATTGGAATACAACCAGTTGAAGGAATTCATAGACAATGATATTCTTAAGCCTACAACAACAGATGCTCAAGATCTGGCGGCATGGAAGGAGAAATAACAAAGGAAAGAAGGATTATGTTAGAAAGAGGCAAGATCATATTGTCTCAAAACTCCATGGAAAGTGATCTGAAATGATTGCTAGTTATTGTTGTGCTAGTACCATTTCCAGATATAAAATTCTCTTTGCTTTGGTTTGCTTATTCATCAAGGGTTTTTCCATGAGCATGTGATTGCCAATTCAAATTACTTGGTGAAATTTAGTGTTTGTCATAAAATTAAAAGAATAATTTTAAATGACTGAACAACAACAAATATAAACAAAACAAACACACATAATAGAGCTCAATACATAGAATTTTGTTGAAGGATTTCACCCCTCCTGGGCTGCATCTCCTTGGTCCAGCTTCATAGTGTGGGCTTTTGTATTAGCTTCAAGTGCACTTAAAATTCTTTTACAAGATTCAAATGATTTTGAAACCTAGTCCAATGAGTTTAAAGCCTCAAAATATACCATAAATGACTATTTTTTTTCTCAATTTGGATTCTGGATGCTCTAGCAATGCCTCCAATACCTGGTGGCCCTAACCTTCAAAAATATTCAAATGCATAAAAAAACCTATAGATGACCTTTTCTACCTCTACAACCTGCTTCAATGGCTCCAAAATACCCCCAATACCCCTCTTTTGGTTTTGACTGAGTCGAATTTTGAGTTTCTAGGCAAAAGTTATGCCTCATAAAAGTTTTTCCCTAGGAAATTGCCTCCAAATCTGGCTAACTGCCAGTTAGCTCCACTAAAAGTGGAATTCCGCCGGATTTGGTGCCTCCACCTAAATGGCTGCCAAGTTAATCTGCAGTTAATTAAGGCTAATTAATTTGAGCTTAGCGCTAAGAATGATTAACGCTAGCCCTGGCTCATAGTTTTGTGATGAGTGTCACATGGTGGAGGGGTTAGCCGCGAGTTGGACCCTCTGCTTTCCTCCAGACCCACTGTTGAGGGTTTAACTACACGTTGGTGCGAATTTATTTCAAATGGGAGTGTTGTGGCATAACGGTTAAGTTGCTGGTGTTGTGGGGCGAAGGTCCAGGGTTCAAAACTCGACCTCATTACCCCTTTACACAAAGCTTTGAGGCGAAGGTCCAAGGTTCAAAACCCGAGCTCACTACCCCTTTACATAAAGCTTTGGGGCGGAGGTCCAGGGTTAAAACGCAATGCCACTCCCCCTTTACACAAAGCTTTTTGGGATATGATTTGAACGGACTTTACGAAGTTTACAATGTGGAATTGGCCTTTCCATTAATCCAAACCATATGTTTTCGAACCATAACATTTAATGCATAAGGACCTTATATAATATTCATGCTTCACACTTTGGCGTATGTGGAATTCAACGGACCTTATATGATAAAGCGGATTTTTTATTTGGTTTTTAAATTATGTTTAATTTAATATTTAATATAATTCATATATATATATATATAGATATATTTTAAAACATATAATATATTTTATATATGTATATATAAAATCATAAATAATATCATATATATATATATATAGATATATTTTAAAACATATAATATATTTTATATATGTATATATAAAATCATAAATAATATAATTAATATATATATATATATATATATATTAAATCATAAATAAATAATTAAATTTCAAAAAACACAATTCTGCCTTTAAAATATTAGGAAATTTATCCCCACATAAACCAAACTAGCGAATTAGAAAGTGCCACTTGTCACAACCTCATTGGCAGAAACCTAAAGAATATTCCTAGAAGATTCTTTTTTGCTGACTAGGCTACCATGTCAGCAAACTATCATCAACTTGAAGTTTTTTTAGCTGTTTGAGAAAGTGAACAACAGGACATAACTTACTCATACAAACTCAGATTTTGATGAAACAAGTTGCGTTAGAATCCTGGTGATGAGCTCTAGGCTATCGTCCTAGTCTGAGTATTTCTAAGCAGTTCGAATTTTTATCTAAAATATTGATCCTTGAGCAGAAACGTAACTCCATATGGTATGTGTAAGGCCTTAACATATTTATTTCAGAACACCAATGACCACAAGAAGCTGATGCTGAAGGAAAAGCTTAGAAAAATCAAGATTGAGAAGTGTGACACAATACTAAAATACATGAACAAATTCAATCATTGTCAGGATGCACTTAGAAGTGTTGGTGTTACATTTTTCAAGGATGATATGGTTAGCCTAGAACTTCTAGGCCTTCCCAAGAGCTGGAACAACTACCAGGATTCAGTAAATGGGAAGGAGAAGCTACTAGAGTGGGAGCGATTGTGGTCAAACTTGGTACATGAAGAGATTTGGTGGAACACCAGAGATGAATCCTCATCAAAGCATGATGATGAGGAAAAATGTGCCTTAGATTGAATGGAAAAGAAGGGGGAAGGGAAGTCATCCCATTCCAAATCAAATTTTATTCAGGAAAGCAAGAAGGAAGACCTGTCGATGATTAAATGTTCTTACTATCGTGAGTTGGGACACTATCACATGAAGTGTCTGCCCAAGGAGTCTGACAAGAATCCCTGAGGAGGAGCGACAGGTGAAGCTCTTGCTTCAAATTTTGAGTTGGATTTCACTCTCATCGCATGCATGGTGTCATTAGTGATGGGTTCTATGTGGTACCTGGATAGTGGAGGCTCATTCCATATGACTGAAAACAATGATTTATTCAACAATTTGGAGGAGAAGAATCTCTAGATGCACATAGAGATGTGAGATTATTGGAGGTATAAAATGACTAACATCATTATTGTTACCTTTCAAAGCGATTCTATTTCTCCTATCACATTGAAAGATGTCATGTATGTTTCTGGTTTGAAGAAGAACTTGGTTTCAATTTCTATGTTGGAAGGTCTTGGCTACGATGTGATATTTAGAAAAGTAAATGTGTTTATTTTTCACATAGCCACAAGAAAAGTGAATAATATCAGGGTTCGAGTAAAGAATCTATACAAATTGGATGTAGAATATTGTGTTGCCTTTAGCATGAAAGTAGAGAAGGTGGAGAACTGAAACATTAATGAATTATGGCATAGAATATTTGGCCTTCTACACAATATAGATTTGAATATCATGCAAAAAATTCTAGAAGACTTCCCAAGGGTACACTTGGGTAGCGTGATACATGCAAAGGGTGTATGTTGGAGAATTATACCAAAGCCACCTTTCATGATAAGGATAGTCAAGCGAAAGCGATCCTTGAAATGGTTCACTTAGATGTGTGTGGACCATTCTCTATAGCCTCCACAACCAAGCGCATGTATTATGTAATTTTTGTAGATGTTTTTTCACACAAGTATTGGATTTTATTCATGTAGATGAAAGATCAGGTGTTCTCAAAATTTTGTGAGTTCAAAGCACTTTTCAAGAACGACACATGCAACAAGTTGAAGGCTCTTAGGAGTTACAATGGTGGATAATATGTGTCGAATGAATTCAATAACATTTTTGCATCATAAGGCATTCGACGAGAGTTGATAGCACCCCATAATCTACAACATAATGGGGTTGCAGAAAGGAAGAACAAAATCATTGTGGGATCTGCACGAGTGATGTTACATGATTAGGGCCTATCGCTGCACTTGTGGGTAGAAGCATGTGACACCATTATGCATGTGTAGAACAGAAGTCCTCATCAGATCCTTGTGATGAGTACACCAGAAGAAGAATTTTCCGGTAAGAAGCCAGATGTGGCACACTTTAGAACTTTTAGTTCATTAATTTACTATCATGCTACCAAATATTCATGGAAAAAACTATAACCAACATCTGATTTGGGAATATTTTTGGGGTACACTAATACACCTCACAACTATCAGGTGTAACTTCCATCTCATAGAATTACAGTGGTTCGTGGAGATGTGAAATTAGATGAAAGAAATGCCACATGAATTTCCCTTAAGAGGGAGCTTGAGATGAATGTAGTTGAGGAGCTCTTAGCTCCAAAAGAAGAACCTCAAGATGTGGAGCAGCCACAAGTCGAGGAACATAGAGTGGAAACACACACTCAAGTAGAGATATCCAAAGAAAAAAGAAAGAACACTAGAGAGGTTTACATGTTGATGCATGATGCCAGAGAGAATGTGGGAGTACCCACATCACAATGCAGGAAGAGAAGGTCTCCAGATAAATACATTGGCTACATGGCTATTATGAGCGAGAGTGTAGATAATGATCCATCCTAATTTGAGAAAATAGTGCATCAACGAGTATGGGTTGATTCCATAGTTAAGGAGCATGAACCCATTATCGGAAACAATGCATGGGAAGTTTTCCCAAGGCTAGAGGACAAGTGATTTGTAGGATCCAAGTGGATCTACAAGGTGAAGCAAGCAACAAATGGGAGTGTGGAGAAATAAAAGGAAAATTTGTGGCCAAGGGGTTCTCTCAGGTAGAAGGAGTAGATTAAGAGGAGACCTTTGCTCTAGCATAAAGGCACTCTTCAATCAGATATATTCTTGCACTTTCAGGGCAGATGGGATGGAAGATACATCATATGGATGTAAAGACAATATTCCTCAATGGAGTGATTGAGGAAGAGGTGTACATAGAGGAGTCAGAAGGATTTGAGACCTTCGACATCGATTCACATGTGTGCAGACTCAAGTGAGCATTGTATGGACTGAAATAAGCACCCCATGCTTGGTACACTAGGAGCGACAACTATTTCACAGGGTTGGGCTTCACCAAAAGTGAAGAAGGTACAAACCATTACCATATTGTGGTAGAAGGTAAATTATTGATTATAGTATTGCATGTTGATGAATTTATTATGAGAGGTGATGAGATGCTGATAAATTATTCTAAAGAGGATATTGTAAGAGAATTTGAGATGAAGGACATGGGGCTCTTGCATTATATCCTTAGTTTGGAAATTTGGCAAAGACATGGGGAACTGTTTGTCTCTCTGGGCAAGTATGCCAACAAGATACTGAAGAAGTTTTGCATGGAGAGAAAAAAACCCATGGAGACTCCTCTAGTAGGGAATTAGAGGAAGGAAGATGCTACTTCAAGAGAAGTGGTTGAAGCTACCATTTACAGGAAGCTTGTGGGTTCACTCATGTACTTGGTCAACACACGACCAATCATATGTTATGTCGTTAACCATCTTAGTCAAACTGTTGGTTATTCTAGTTTTTCATGAGAGGTCCAAGTATATCGACATCTGTTATCACCATCTCAGAGATTATGTGTAGAGGCAGAGTATGCTATTAGAGTACATTCCTAAAAAGGTTCAGGATGCATAAATCTTGAAGAAGGCACTATCAAGAGGAAAATTTGAGTTCCATAGAGGCAATATCGAGGTATCAGACAATCCCTTTCTTTATGAGAGGGAGTGTTGAAAATGGCACCAAGAAAGGCTTCTAATTTAATTTTCCCTTGAATTAAATTATACTAAAATTTTAATTCCACATCACATGACATATTGTACAAGTTAAATAAGTTAGTGTGACTTATTTGGTTCAGTTAATTTGAGTTGAGGGTCAAACTAGAGGCATTTAGAGTGTCTCCTACATTATGGGAGCCCTGGTTGAGTTTATTTTGAGTTGTAATTAATTAACTCATTTTATCTGAGTTAAAGTTAGTTTAACTAGTTCTAACATGGAGAGAGGTAAAAGTGTGAAAATTATATTTAATTCACATGTAGTGATCAATCAGGCAACTGATAATTCAGTCATAAATAATTCATGCATGTCAGTTCTGAGAAAGACCTAGTTCGGATTGGAGTTCAAGGGCAGTGTAATATTGGTTGTATAATTATCCGAATTGTATAGGTGGTGCATGCAGTCATAGGAAGATCCATAATGGATTGCACAACATGGATTGGGAATTTACCTAATTAATATGGCCTAATTACCCAAGGAAAATGTGTTAGGAAATAGGGACATGGGCAAGCCGGAAATTGGTTAAGTATTGAACCAAGCTTGTCTAGGAATCATTGAGATAGATAGAGATATTGCAAAGGTTTATTAGCTTTGAAAAAAGCATTGTAATATTTTCATATTATTTGGCTTATGCAATATACAGATAGTAGGGTTTTTAGCTGATGTTTTCCCCAAATAGATATTTTTGTTGTGCGATTTAAATTATTTCTCTTTCTTGTTCATGTGATTTTCAATTGTAATTGGTTTCTGTAATTTGTATAGAAGATTCAAGTTTTTTTTTAGCATATTAAACCATATCAATCAAAATTCACATGGAATTTATACAACCTATGGATCCCACAATCCCTAGATCTAAATTTCCTCGAATATAATTTGGCATACGTAATATTAGGGCCCGCACAAAGGTGTTCACCCTTGCCACACCTAGATCTCAGATCTGGATAAAACTCTCACTTGAGGGAAAAACCTGACCTTGGATCTATATAGGCTACAAAAACATGTTGGTCATATTCCAACCACAAATAATTGAATCTTGAATATGAAAAAATTATGAAATATGTATCTGGTTCATACGCAATAATATATTAAAGAAGGAAATTTACCCCAATTTATATTTGAGCCTTCACATATGGAAATGGCCTCGTCAAACTTGTTATGACCAAAATCGTACATGATTGGCTGCTAATCAGACAACTTCAGTGTAACTATTTCAAACCAATCTTGTGACTGAGGCTTAGCCTCCTCAATCTAAGAGGGCTCTCTCAAGGGTTAATGATATTGAATAAAGATGTAGATAGATGGCTAACTCTATTGTTTGTGTTTGATTCAGGTTGAAAAGATGAATGCTTGCTACCATTGGGTTATGGAGTTAGTGATAGGGATAAAGATAACAATGGCTCTCCTTGTGGAAGCTGAGGCTTATATATATTTCAATGAAAGAGTAACACATTCAGGAAAATCCCAATAACTTGAAGTTCAAAGGAAGTCAAAGCATGTAATACATGAATTTTGAGTAATGAGATATCAAGGCTATGGAATAAAAACATTTCAAAGATAGGACATAAAATTCATTGAAATACACTAAGAATCTCAGGTGAAGAAAAGTTATATTGTTACTATATATATCAGTCAATCCAAAGCTTTACAAAGTGGTCTGCTCATATAAAATTTTCCAACCTGTAGGTTGAAACTAACATCAACATGTATACATTGGGCTTATGGAGTCAAATCAATCTCAGAAAATTAGTGTTATATCATATCAGGGTTTTTAGTCATGAGACACACACTTGAAACATGTAAAAACACAACCAGTCCATTTATAAAGGAAGTCAGAGCATCTTGAAGATGATTTCTGAGTAATATAGATGAACACCACTGCAAATAAGATATATAAGAAGTACCGTTAGAGTAGGAAAACACTAAACACCCCTTCTGAACCTCAAGTTGGTCAATTAGAAGCTCTCTGCATTAGCTGAAACAGTCTTTTTACAATATGCACCAGTTTTGCCAAAAATGTCCAACCCCTCACTAATTCGAATTCTTGGTCTTAAATAGACCTTTACAACATGAGATGAACTCATCTTCTGCTAGATACTTTGAATTCCTAACTCTAAACACCTTGCATAACCATATTACATGGGATTTATTACAAAAAGATAGCTAATATACTAAACAGTCCTAGTACAAATAGGATTCAAACTCTTAATCACATATCTATAACCAACTTATCTTAATTAAGTTATATCCTTTTCCAAGTGTACTAAGACATGGTTGAATCCAGAGGATAGACTTCAACTCTTCATGACCATGATGTTGACTGTTGGGGTCCTGTGATTTGGCATATTGGCATGCCAAGTGACAGGCAACATACAAACCAAGCTTTAGAGCTCTAGGATCTAGCCCTCCTAGTCTCAGAGAGGGATCTCTCAATAAGTTTATAAGGACATGTCTTGAATGGTTTAGAAGTTGATTTTAGGCAAGTTATGAAGTGCAGGGTTGTTTTTTTTGTTTGGTTGGACAAGTATGTTTCATGTAGTATAGATAGAGCATGGGAAACTACAAGCCATTGGGCAATGGAGTCATGTGAAATTCCAAATAGTTCTGATTGAGAAGGAAGGGAAACCAAAGGGAAAATCTAAATCAATCAAGGATCTGTTGAATAATATAGGTGGAATGGGATGAACATTAAGGACTAAGAGTGAAAGGCAAACTATACCCTTTCACAATGACTTAAAGGATTCGGGGAACGCCTATTTCCTCCAGTAAGCTCACTGTTATGGACTTAATCAATGTAAACACTCAAAGAAGAGGAGAAATTTAGGCTAAAACCTTCTAAATGAATTATAGGATTCGGGGAACACCCTATTTCCTCCTACAATTTCACTGTTGAGAGCTTAATCCATAAAGACATACAATTGCATCCAAAGAAGAGGGAACACCTTAGACATCTAGGACTGCAATTATAGGGACCTTTAACACAATAATTATAGTAAGGAACAAGGGGTATGATTGAAACAAACCTCTCTGTCAAATTGCAAGCATTAATAATCAAAGGGAGATTTCAGATACAACATTCAGTGGCAAAGAAAGAGGGAACGCCTAAATAGTCTTTAGCACAACTGAATTAACCATTTATGAAATAAAACAAACTGAATATTCAAGAGAGCTGTCAAACTACCCTGTCACGTTTAGTAGCAGAAACATATAAATAGTGAAGGATAAACAGGACAGAGGTGCTTCTAAAATACATTTCTCTGCCTAAACTTTTTATCCTACCGTAAATCAAAGCATAATGGAACAAAGTGATAAACGGGAAACAACATTAACAATAAGATATTACTTCACCAAAACCAGGCTCAGGGATCCAAAGGTCCAACCTCCATCAATAGAAAAACAGAGACTTCCACACTCCTTCAGAACACCAATGCTTCTTCAAAGCAGCAATCTATTTTTTACTTTTGAAATCACCAAATGCCAACGTTTGACAATGAGACTTCCAAGAGTCTTTATAGAGAAAAATGGGAAAAGTAGGTGAAGAAGGTTTTAATGATCATCAGAGTTAGGAGAGGGCATTCGAATGCTCCATTCTGTGTCATAAACATAACATTAAATCCTAGAAAGACTTAGTGACTTTGTTGCTTGTAGAGGCCCCTTTGACATGACAAAAATCACCCCACAGAGTGTCCTTTGGGAGGAAATACTATCTGCAGTGGTACAATTATCTCCTCTGGTGTGATTTAAGTGGAAGAATGGGCTTTGAGGACTCCCATACTCCTAAATAACTGCTTCTGACAGCTTGCAATAGTTTCTTTGGTGTAATAACTGCTTGGTAGGCTTTTGTGCATGGAGATGGGCTATGTCTGTGTCAGTCAACATTCTGCACCAGTAACTGCTCTGTCCCTTTGTACTTCAACCTGTTTTAGATTTTTTTATGCTTTATCCTTGCTGATTGTTCGAACTGTTTCAACACTGATGCTCTTAAGGGTTTATTAATCTTCTATGCCTTTGTTTTATGCCACTGGATATGTGATCTTCATCATTTCTGAGTGTTCTGTGTACAGGTGGCTGGCATCGCTGAGCTGGAGGGTTTACTGAGGGTTTACGTCTATGACCCATCGACTGTCACAAAATTCACCCTTTGTCCTGGTTCCCTTGACGTTGATTCTTGGCCCCAAATTGTTATATGAGCCTCTGTGTCACCTCTCGTGACTGTGGAGAAAGTTCATGCTTCGTTGGCTGTGAAAACCTGCAAACACACTAAAACATGTTATGAAATCCTACGGGCTTGGTTTAGACTGCTTACAGGAGGCTTAGCTGTAGGGCGAGGAGAAATGCGGATGGTGATTGCAGTGGAAAATCGGAAAGAAAACCCTGGCAGAGCAGCTAACCAGGTCTAATGGAGGTTTTGGTGCGATAAGGGATGTGGACCGTTAGATCAGTACGATCTACGGTGGAGATCTCTCGGTGAGCGTTTCAGGAGAGAGATGGAGAGCAAATGAATGAGTTCGCGATATAACATGGACTTTGTGATCTAGGAGATCGACGTCTAGGATTAAATCGAGAGCGACGTTGGGGAGGGTAGCGGTATGGTGGAAAACTGGGAATGGTTTTCACATAAAAAAATGGGGGGAGGCGATTTTGAGCGAATGGAATGCAATTCCATACATTGTCCGACACGCTTCAAAACCACTCATTTCACAAAATTTCAGAGTGTTAAACCTTGGGTGTAAATATTTTGCGATTTTGGATAGCGACTGTTAGATCTGGGGTGTCAGATCGGATGGTGCAGGTTGCATGCGATAGGAACAAAGATGCGGGGCAGAGAAACTGGTGGGCTAGGTGGTGACGTGTGATGTTTGTCGCGTAGCGGGTGGAGGTCGAAGGACTAGGTGATGCGATGGCCGTAGATCTTCTCAGATCAATGGCCAGGATTACATCGCATGGTCAAGGGTCAGGGAAAAGGAAAAGAACAAAGGGAAACAACATTTTGTGATTGCGATGGCGGGGGCTAATTATAAGGCAAAACATGGTTTTGTGGAAAAAAGGAAGGATCGAAGGCAGAAGAAAAGGTGCTTATCACATCGGAAGTTTGGAAGAGTAAAGGAACGGCTAGGGAAATAAAATTTGATTGCGATGAGCGATGGGGCTTAGCACCTGGTCCTGGGCGCTGGATCATATGCGAAGAAGGGCTAAGGGCTAAGGCCACAAAGGTCTTAAGGCCTGGATGGAAAAGCATGATTTTTGAGGATTTTTGAAGGGTTTTAAGGCCTTTTAGGCTTTCGGTAGAGAGAAAGGAAAGGGTTTTTTAAACCTGTAGATGAATCTTTGAAGGTTTAAAGGGGATTTAAAGCTTTTAGGGGCTAAATGGAGGGTTAAAAGATGGAAAGAAGGCTTTATGAAAATGGGGGGAAAAAGTGAAAATAAGCAGTTTCAGAGGCCTTTGGAACAACTTTATTTGGTGAACTAGCATGGTTTTAAGATGGAAACAGTAGTGAAGATGAACCTCCAGGATAGGAAAAACATAAGACTTCAAGGATGATAGATTTTCAAAGGAAATATATCTCTTGAAGGCTTGAAAAAAAATTTAGCCACCATTTGGTATATCAGAATTTATAGGTGGCTAACAGTGGCTCCACCTAGGGAGGACAACTTGCCTTTTAGGTGTCGAGAACCTCAGTGATATCTGTATTTAGCAGACCAGTGCCATTCCATTTGGGAAGAATTCTTCATTTGACAACTTTTCACTGTCCTGCAGCAAGAAATCCATTTGAACAATACTTCTACCTACCCCAAACTATTTTTTCTAGCATTTTTTCTTCTTTGAGTGCACTTGGAATGGCATCTCTTTTACATATTATTTTTCAAACAGAAAAAATAAACCTATCTATTGCTACCCTTATTCCTCCATGAGTTCAGATTAAGCAGTTGGACTCATAAATTCACTACCGTTGGTCGCGAATTGCTTTAACAATTCAAGCCCACATAAATCTGTCAACCCGGAGAAGTCTCGTTTATTCCAAAGACAATCACGCACCGGATATGCTCAATTCCAAAGTTAAAAAATAAATGCTGTAGTAAAAAGCCACACAATTATTAATCATACAAATCTAATTATTCACACTCGTTTAATCAAAGCTAAAGTTACTTATGTTATGAAGTACTCTATCAAGAAGTTTAAGAATCCAATAAAAGGAAACGGCCTGTTATAGGAAAGGAAACCAATCAACCATAATAGAGAACATGACCCTATTCCTTTAACATCCTTCAAAGACTGGCCACCGACAGTGCATCTCAGAGAAAATATAAACTCAAGATATCAGACTTATTCATTTCTTGAACGTGTCCCTGTGACTGTCTCCTGTTTCTAATCACACTGCAGGAAAAGAAAGGCAATCAATGGGAACAGGACCCTATTCCTTTGTATAGGAATCTTCAGCACCTGCTCCCCAGCATTAATCATACATTCAAAAAATTAACAGAAAGAGATCTCTTAACTTCTTAAGAATGAATGTACTCAACACATGCAGCGTTAAAGGAAATAGAATGCTTAATAAACTACAGAACTGTGTAACTGGTGTTTCAGCAAACAGAATCAAAGTAAAGTGCGAATTTCATAAAGAAATCTAACAAACTACAGGAACAGTCGGGCGAATCTTGTGAGGAAGGCGGGCCCTTTCCTTCTCACAAGATTCCCCAGGGAAAGGATTAAATTGAAGCGCTCAAAAGGGAATTTTATTCATCTGTCAAAAGAAATGATACATTACAAATGGAGTCTAGCTCCTGTCCTCTCAAACACAATGTTCTCCTGTAGTTTTCGAACTCCCCTCTAATGATGATGTCTCCTATTTTTAAAGAGGAGACATCTCTTACAATTACATTAGAGAAAATCTATGTTTATCCCAAATCTGTTCTTCTTTCTTAAAACAGGGCTATTCTATTCTTCCATAAAAAGATATTGTTACAACAGATACAAAAAGAGTACTATCTTCAGCATAATCCGTGTAACCACTTCCTTGCTCGTCTTCATGTTGTTGCCATTGTTCCAAAAAATACTCTTCCAGAATCGCAAATTACGAGTAGTGACGGAATTTGCGTGCCTGCTGACTGTTTCAGCAACGCAGTCGATTGTTTCAGCAATGGAGTCGACTGTTTCAGCAACGGAGTTGACTGTTTCAGCAACGGCCGATTGTTCCAGCATAGCACATAAATTATCTACGATATTTTAGAATTATGTTAGCAACAATCTACCTTTGATTAATGATGAAATATAAGAGTAATATGGAATTATATGTAAACAGATTAAATATATAGTAAAGAAGAGGATTTTATATACCTTTGGATAAAGTGAATGAAAATGATGATGGAATCCTTTTTAAACATGGTTATAAAGGTAAGGTGGTGTCAAAATATATAGTAAAAATGGTACATAGTGAGGTCCTAACATCCCCCCTAGCTGAAAGGGTTGCATGTCCTCAGGCAACTCATAGTCTGAGTCAGAGTCTGAGTACTGACTCTGTGCATGCAAGTTGCTCAAGCAGTAGCTGGAGAAGGTGGCTTCTGCCGGAGCTTGGAATCCTCGATTGTTCTGCAATTGTTGCCATGCTACAGCTTCATCTCTGTCAGCCAATTGATAGTGACACTGGTATTTTTCTGTAGGCATCCATAGAATTGGAAAATGAAAATGGTAACCAATCCAGTTTTCTCCACAATGCCGAATACATCTGATGTAATTAGGTACCCTGGAAAGTGCAGCTTGAAGATTATCAGGGCTGAAAGGGTGATACTCTTGTCTTTCCTTGCATGACTGTTGCCAAAACATAGTGTTGGCATTTAATGCAGCAGTCTCCTTTACTCTGATTAGCTGTAGACACTTTAAAAGTGTTGAAGCCTGCAGTTGTTGTATGTACCTGTGCATTCCTGGCTTCTGCAAGAATCGGTGATATTGTGCTACAAACATGGCCGGATTTGAAGGTTCCGGTCTAATCCAAAGGAGCCGATTCTCCTCATTATGCCTACTTGCAATAAACGCAGTTTGCCAGGTGATCTGATTGGCCAGGAATGAAATGAATGCCCTAATTTGTACATCACCTACAATTGGAGTGAGATTGACTTTTCTATTCTCAGGCATGGCCTCGTTATGGAGATAAAGTTCACACAACAAATGTTGGTCACTTTCAGGGGCCTCCGCAAAAGTTTTAACAAATTTTTCCGCAGTAAACAATTCATGAGGTCTGCCATCCTTTATTGCCTTCAATTGAAAATAAACCAGACGTTCAGAGAGGAAGAGAGAATAATTCAAGGAGGGTTTTCGGGTAGCCATCAATTTTTGCACTAATGAAAACATCAAAACCAACTTTTCCTTTGATTCCTTGACTTCTTTCTTAGAGTCCTTGAGCTGTTGCAGTGTCTGTTCCCAAATATCCTAGTTGGCATACATGTGATTCTTCCATGCTAACTTATGCTGCTGCAATATTTTATCTTGATCTACAACATATTGTTTCTTCCAGTTGTTCATAAGTTCTAATTTTTTCCATGGCAGGGTCTGTGTCACGGCGTTATAAGTACTGGGTTGGGGCATTGTCTGAGTGGCTGAGCTAACCAACACAGGGCGGGATATCTGTGGCTGGGGCACTGTCTGAGTGGCTGAGCTGACTAACACAGGGCAGGATATCTGTGGTTTAGTTTCTTTTTCCAGAATTTTTGAGGGCCCTACTGGTTCTTGTGTGGCAGTAGGGCATTCTTCTTTAATTGCAGCTGATGTAGATACCTCAGATACCTGAACTTTGACTACTTTGTATCCTGCCTATTGGTAAATGTTACCACACTCATGGCACATGTATTCTCTGCATGGATCCTTCTTTTGTGCTGATGTTGTGTGTGCTAGCATGTAGAGATTCAATTCTCTATCAAAGGCTTCTCGTGCCATGATTAATTCATTCTTATAGGCCTCTAGTTTTGACTTCAAAAACTCATTTTCCTCCAATAAAGATGCCATAGTGTGTGAACCCTGTGTGCTAGTTGATTCTGCTGGGGTTGCCTGCTGATCCGCAGCTGTAGCTGGTTCTTGTGGAGCAGCTACAGCTGGTTTCCCTGTATTATCATGCTTGGTGTATGATTCTTGTACCACAGTGGTTGGTTCTTGTGTTTCAGCCTCTGGGTAAGTGACTGGTTCTTGTGTGGCAGTCACTGTTTGAGCAATAAACGATGTCATGTTATCCCGGGCCACTGGTTCTTGTGTGACAGTGCCACAGGACGAGACGGGTTGGGGAATTTGGAATGGTGGTGAGGATTGAAGTTTTAACAGGATAGTGGCGGGGTCAGGGGAAATGGGAGTAACTCCAGTTTCAACAGTCATTTTCATTTTCCTTTTTGGTAGGAAAGCAGAGAAGTCAGTGTCTTTCCTTTTCTTTGTAGGAGAAGATTCTTTTCTAGGGGAAGGGCTTTCGGAAGAAGTGAAAACTTGGGATGTGGCCCTTGTTTTTCGTTTTGAGACAGAGACTGTTGGGGTTCGTCTCTTTCTTTTATGAGTAGGTGGAGATGGGGGTGTTGGAGAGTCATTGCTAGAGATATGAATAGTGAGAAGGGGTGACTCTACTAAGTGGGACGAACTTGGGGGTAGGTCAACCGGTTCTGAGGATGGAATTACTGGGGGGTCTGGGATATCGTCCAGTTGCCTTTCATAAGAACTCTCAGGAGTTTCTTGGGAACTTCTGGCTTGTTGGGGAATTTCGGCTTGCTGGGGAATTTCGGCTTGCTGGGGATTGAGGAGTGGATTATTCAGAGGGGGATTTTGTTGAGCAAAACCCCTCTGAATTAATAATTGACATAAATGATGATGGGTAAGGGATAACAATGGGAATTTAACCCGTCTGCAATAATATGACATGTTTTTGATACAACCAAGCAGATAATAGGGAATATTGACTAATCGACCATGCCTCAAATGATTCATTAAAACGAAGTCGTGTTGATAGACTACCTGGTAACGCCCTTCGCATGTCAAATAGTGCTTGATGAATTCAGCTACTGTTGGCCATGGTCGAGGTAATGAATGCAAACTTATACCGCGGCTTTTAAGTTCAATCGGTTCTTCTGGAAGAAGAAAATCTTGTTGTGCATTTAAAATAACTTGTTTCCTACTGAACCAACGAGCACCTATAACCGGAAAACCTGAAACTTGTGCTATATATTCCTCTGTGACTGAAATTTGGACCCCTTGAACCACTGAATAATTCTCCTGAAGATTCTGTGCGAACTCTAAAACTTGCTGCTGATCAAATTCTCCTAACCTTTCGAAGTATGTTGTCCATCCTGCTTGTTGAAAAATTTGGTAGGCCTCCGGGAACAATTCGAGAAGAGTTATCGAACCAGGCTCGTGTCTGATAGCCGACCCTCCCATAGCTACTAGCTTGAGTCACATGCAAAGGCGCAGAGAACAGAAACACAGGCTTTGGTCAAGCTAATTGTTGCAACAGAGGATATGGAGTCTCAATGACGGCGGAAATAATGGATATGAAAAGTGACGGAGGATTGGATGGTTTGGAATGATGATTCAGTTTTCGAAATTCCCCCCTTACGTATGGTGCAATGATATTTAAGTGTGCGGAGATTGCAATCATTATGAGCAAGATCCTCTCTTTAAAATATTATTTAACTGCATTACATAAAAACCATATACCTTATATTTTTACCTTTGCCTTTAAAATTCGAAGTATAGAGTGCTTCATAATGGCTTGATATTAATGGAAGAATCTATAGATTTCTCTGAAATGTAGAACAGGAGCATATCAGGATCTGCTCAATACTGAATAATATTCACTCAAAGGATCTGGAGAGTAAAAGTGGAGAACTGAAAAGCTTGTATAGCAGAGGAAAGAAATGATGTTTTAATGATGAAAAGATAAATGACAGGTTGCTGAAACTGGTGTTTCAGCAACGGAAAAATGAATGACATGTTGCTGAAACTGGTGTTTCAGCAAAGGGAAAAATTAGGAAAATGGGATATAATGACTTGGGTTTAAAACAAGTGGGGGAAGTATTTTCTGAGGGATAATTTCAGCAGTAGGGAACAGGAAATGCTAGCTGAAGGGTGATATTTCAGGAATGGTAGAAGTGGGAAAAATGGAAAAAGGGAAGTAATGTAGAAATGGGATAAAAGGGATATTGCTAGGAAATGGGTTAAAATGAAGGGAACAAGCTTCTGTGATTGAAGCTTCAGATCTTCTTGTGATGAATCTATCCTCCTTAATAAGCTTTTCCAGAATCTGCAAAATTCAATTGTAATATGCCAACCCTTGACAGGGATTATTAGTTTTAAATCTAATCTAATACTAAAAATACAGTGCAGAAAATTAAATGTTGTGAGGAGCAGAAGACTCCCCTAGAAAAAGATAATGTGTATCAGTCATGCAAGCAGTCTTGAAATCCTCTTTAGAAATAGGGCGGTGGTACAAACGAAGCCTATGACCATTGACTAGTAGAGGTGTTTTAGAATCATCGATTGTTAGAAGTCTTACTGTTCCATTAGAAAAAATAGCATCTACTTCATATGGTCCAAGCCAACGTGTACGTAGCTTACCCTGAAAATTTTCAAACCGAGAGTCATACAATAAGGCCCAATTACCTTTTTGGAACTGATTGTGTTTGATAATTTTATCGTGCCACTTCATTCTCTGTTGTTGAATCATGGTTGTTTGGTGAATGGCATCTAATCTCTTTTCATCCAATTCAAGAAGCTGCTGCAACCTAGCTGTCTGCACATCAGTCAAATCAAGATTAACAGCTAAAGCAGTTCTCAGAGTTTTGATTACAAATTCCACAGGAAAAACAAAATTTTTACCATAAACCAATTCATAGGGAGAAAAACCTGTAGTGTTTCTCCAAGTAGTTCTATAAGCCCATAATGCTTCAGGGAGCCTTTGAGACCAATCCTTCCGGTTGCCCTTCACTTTTTTAGTTAGAATGGCTTCTAATACTTTATTTTTGCTTTCCACCCGCCCATTGGCCTGGGGGTGGTATGATGTAGTCATTCTATGGTGAATATGATACTTCTGAAGGGTAGACTTAAAACCATGAGAATTGAATGGAGGTCCTCCATCTGTAACTAGCTCTCTAGGAATTCCAAATCTAGTGAAGATTTCTTCAAATAAGAAAGCTAGGACAGCTTCTTCATTGGCTCTAATAAATGCTTTGGCCTCCACCCATTTAGTCATATAGTCTGTACAGACTAATATATAAGTTCTTTGATTGGATGGAGGATTAATGGGTCCTATGAAATCCAAGGCCCATCTTTCAAATGGTTCAGAAACTACCTGGGGGTTTAATGGCATTTGATCTCTATGATTGGGTTGACCCATTCTCTGGCAGCTGTCACAAGCCCTCACATATTTCTTTTCATCCTTAAATAATGAGGGCCAATAGTAACCCATCCTCAAAATTTTGTGTGCTGTTCTTTTATCAGCAAAATGCCCTCCACAAGGGCCATCATGACAAGCTTTCAATATGTCATACACTTCATCTTCCCTAATGCATCTTCGGATTTCCTGATCAAGCCCTGTGTAGAAAAGACACCCACTTATCCAGCTATACCTGGCACTTTGTTGAACAATTCTTCTTTTTTCTCTATATGACAGGTGTGATGGTAATTTTCCTGCAACCAAATAATTGGCAATATCTACATACCATGGAGAGTGAGCAGAAACTGCAAACAAATACTCATCAGGAAAAGAATCATCTACTGGAATATCATTGTCAGTTTTTAACCGTGAAAGGAAATCAGCCACCACATTTTCTTTACCAGGCCGATCTACAATTGTGATATCAAATTCCTGCAGTAATAATAGCCATCTGGTAACTCTAGCATTTGTAACATATTTTTTCATTAAATACTTAATAGCTGAGTGATCAGTGTGGACAAAAGTAGAATAACCAGTGATATAATGTTGAAATTTATTAATGGCATAAATTACTGCAAGAAACTCCTTTTCGGTAACTGTATAATTAAGCTCAGCAGGGGTCATATTCTTACCGATAAAGTAGATAGCATAAGGAAGATGATTTTCCTCTTGTCCCAAGACAGCTCCAATTGCAGTGTCTGAAGCATCAGAAGATATATGAAAAGGGAGGGCCCAATCAGGCCCCCTCAAAATAGGAGCAATAGACAACTGATGCTTGAGTTCTTCAAAAGCTTTCTGACAAGAATTAGTCCACTTAAATTCAACATTTTTCATAAGCAACACAAATAATGGATTAAGGAAACAAAATACTCAATAAACTACAGAACTGTGTAACTGGTGTCTCAGCAAACAGAATTAAAGTAAAGTGCGAATAGCATAAAGAAATTAAACAAACTACAGGGACAATTGGGTGAATCTTGTGAGGAAGGCGGGCCCTTTCCCTCTCACAAGATTCCCCAAGGAAAGAATTAAATTTGAGCGCTCAAAAGGAAATTTTATTCATCTTTCAAAAGAAATGATACATTACAAAATGGAGTCTAGCTCCAGTTCTCTCAAACAATGTTCTCCTGTAGCTTTCAAACTCGAACTCCCTTCTAATGATGATGTCTCCTCTTTTTAAAGAGGAGACATCTCTTACAATTACATGAGAGAAAATCTACGTTTATCCCGAATCTGTTCTTCTTCCTTAAAACAGGCTATTCTGTTCTTCCATAAAAATATATTGTTACAACAGATACCAAAAGAGTACTATCTTCAGAATAATCTGTGTAACCACGTCTTCATGTTGTTGCCATTGTTCCAAAAAATACTCTTCCAGAATCGCAAATTACGGATAGTGACGGAATTTGCATGTCTACTGGCTATTTCAGCAACAGAGTCGATTGTTTCAGCAATGGAGTCGACTGTTTCAGCAACGAAGTTTGACTGTTTCAGCAACGGCCGATTGTTCCAGCACAGCATATAACTTATCTGCAATCTTTTAGACTTATGTTAGCAACAATATACTTCGATTAATGATAAAATATAAGAGTAATATGGAATTATATGTAAACATATTAAACATATAATAAAGAAGAGGATTATATATACCTTTGGATAAAGTGAATGAAAATGATAATGGAATCCTTTTTTAAACATGGTTATAAAGGTAAGGTGGTGTCAAAATATATAGTAAAAATGATACATAGTGAGGTCCTAACAAGGAAGATCCATCAAATGTAGGCAATTAGAATCTATTGTGCCTCTTTCTTCTATTGTTTCTATAGGATCCTCTTTCTTCTTTGATTTTAAAGAATTGTTGGAGAGTTAGATTCTCCTTGAATGCTCTAGACTGTGCTTTGTACTCTTCAAGATACAAACTGAGATTCTCATGAGTCTCAAGTTCCATGCTTCTTCTTTCTTCAATGCTACACCATTCACCTTCTTCAAATAAAGTGGGCATAGTAGATCTATGAGGAGATCTATGATTCTTCAGTTTTGTATGTTGTTGATAGGAAGTGCTTGGACCTTCCTCATCAAAAATTCTTTTTGGATCCTTCCTTTGCCTTTCTCTCTTCATTTGATTGACCTCCTTGGAGAGATCTTGCAGGGATCTAAAGAGAAGAGTGTAAAAACTACAATCCTCCTTCATGATAGATCTCTTCTATTTTCTTCTTCTTTTGATGCAAAAGATGAAGTGTCCACAAGCTGAGACATAGATCATGCTCTGATACCATTATAATATCCCAAAAGGGAGAATGCAGTAATACTGAAACACAATATGAGAACTACAGCAAAGTAAAAAATTAATCTAAATACACATCAGAATGCATAGAAATAGTTGATCCATTTTATTATATGGAGGTAGATAAACTAGCACAACAGTGCTCAAAATATGAGACACTCAAGCCAAAGAGATGGCCTAGAATGACCCTAAAATTATCCCACAAGAGGGACTGCATAACATTTGGACTGTTGAAAGGTAAATTGTGTTCTCTACTGCAAATGTTGGGACTGCAACTGCTAGAAATATAGAAAGTAAAATCTAGGCAGTATTGGAGCTCTCATGATGCTGAAAATTGAGATCTGGGCTCTATGATGGATACCAAAGATAACCCAGAAAGGATTTTCAAGATCTATGAATCTAAGAAAATCACCCACTTAGGGTTTCACATATATACTACTGGGTGTGAAGATATGCTGCATAATCTGATCAAAGATGGATGCAATAGGATGTACAATCATGTTTATGCAAGAAGGGTTGATCCCTTCACTAGATCCTTGGGCTAAAAGCTCAAGATCTAGCTCCTCTAATATCCTCCACTGAAAATAAATATTGGATGAACAGCTTCAAAAAATTGCACTGTAAGAGAGGGAGGCTCAATAGCCTACTGCTAGATATGTCAAATTAGCTCCTGAATGATGGAAACAATATATCCAATGTGAGGAGATGTCCCCTCACAGGATTTCCAACTAAAATACTGGAAACTTCCTTCCTCCAATAGATCTACAGGACTGTACTGCGCAATCCTTGAAGGGACTTCTACTGCATGGATGTAAAACCCAATGGCTTGAATGTCGGATATAAATCTATTGCTCCTGCAAGATTGAATATGAATAAAAAACTGAAGGATGAATCCTCCACCGGTTTCCTAGCTGGAATGCTAGAAACAACCTCTTGAATATGGCACCAATGCCTAAAGAGGAACACAGCTCAATAGAAAACCTTCCCAGAGTAGGCACTCGAAGGCCCCCATGGGTAAGGGTAGGATTTTTTCTCGGAAACATCCTGTGCTAAAAATAATTGCAGACTTATCTAAATATCATAAGAGTGAATAGAAATGTCTTAAGACAAATCTAGATCTAAACATATCAAAGAATCATCCAAGTACCCAAATATACCTTCTATTGTGCCTTCACCTTCATTATATAGATTTTGAGCCTTCCATAGCCTAGGCCCATCTCATAATGTGTTGTACATGTGACATAAGTCTCCATTATTGACTGTGTTGTCTTTCCATGTCCTCCATCATGTGTACATTAAATGCACTACTTCCTCCATCATGTGTGCAATAGGTGGATCACTTCCTCCACTAACTTATCATAAGTGCTTTATGACCTTAATTTGAATGCACTATGATCTTGGTTGACCTATTCAAAGATCCTCATGATTTTACATCTAAGATCCATGATCTTATTTTATTGTTTCATCCTCCAGATCTATCTCATAAATGAGACATGATCTCCATAAAATGAGATGCTCTACTACTCCATGATTTAGATCTAAATCTAGAATATCCACATACACACATCAAAAGTGGATTTTTTTTATCTTTGAGGATTATGGGTCTGTCCACCCCTTTATTTACTTAATTAATTAAGTTTATTAAGACTCTAATATTCCAAATAAACATGTGAAATTTATGGAATATTAAAAAATCACTAGAGGACAAGACCCTGAGGAGGCGAGACTTACATGTGTGACAAGTCTCTTTTATGAGTGAGTACTTGTTCTACATGAGGCGGGGGAGGCAAACCTTTTCCCACCGAGATAAAAAAGTACAAAGAATAATGATGCATCCAGTAAACAAGGGACTGAACTATATAATACATACTGGCATAAACATGGGCCAGAGAAAAATATGATGATGTATCCCACATACATATCATACCTGGGACAATAGCCAGGACTTATAAAATAATATATGAGTACATGAGATATAAGTACAACCAAATAGGCCCTATAAAATAGCAAAGGGCTCTGAAAATATGAATGATACATCCAAGCAAAAAGGCGTTGCAAGCGGCTAAGGCTGGAACCATCAAATCTATGGAGCTGCATCCAAGGTTGTAGTAGAGATTTCATCTGGGCATGTGGGGGGCTACCTGAAGGGCCACCCCCTAATGAGGTCTGAAAAATCTCACACACACCCAAGAATCAAGGGTATAATCCGCTGCATGAGTGAACCATCAAGTATACGGATATTGATCATGCCATAAGGAGCTAGAACTGAGAAACAATCAAGTCAAAGGTAAATAACGATTCCCTCATCCTGATTTGAGGCACAAAACAAGAGTGGAAGCTAGAACCAAGGTACACCACCCTCTAGACGTGTCTTCTAGAATGAATAAGCTGATGTCGGCAGAAGGAGTTCTTCCATAGGTGAGGAAATAAGGGATCCTCAACTAAGGCACGAGGGATAATAGTAGAGCGACTGTAGACTAACACCAGGGATGATGGTGGAATTTTGGATACTGAGTAGAAGGCTAATGAATTCCCTTGTTAGAGCATAAAGGGCATGGATGACCTTGCAGCTACTGACTCGACACCGGAGGGGATAGGGGACAGTATGACTAAAGGCAAAAATGTGTGACACGAGAGAGGATCAAAGCAATTAAGGATGGAGGACATTGGTGGGATGAACAGGGACTCGGGATAGACTCCATGGATGCGATGACGACTCAACTCGGATGCTCTAAACATGGGTGACTCGATGATGATGCCACACAGAACAGGCCTAGTGGGGACCATAAAAACATGAGTACAAGATGGTTACTCATGAAAAAAATTGACATGAGTATGGAAAAGTATGAAGGAAAATTGGTGCCCCAAGTACAACTGTTGCAAGTGAATAAAATCGATTTTGACGAGTGGTGAAGTGACCCTTCTTTGAAAAAATGTGTCCGGGTGAACTATCAAATCACAAAAAATAAAAGGATACCCATTTGAGAGCTTGGTGAGAGCTTTCCAACAGTGTTGACGGTTTGTAAAACCGAGCTACGTTTTGTTGCAGCTGGTGAAAGAAAAATATGGGGTGTTTCTTTTAATAAGGCATTTTCCCTCCAATTTGATTCATTTGCAAGTGTAGTTGTTGTGAATGTAGAGAGGAGAAAAGGCCCTAAATCTTGCAGTGATCGTAGTGAACAAACCAACTGTTGGAAATGAGACCTGTTAGTTGCAGGTAATAGGCCTAACCCTACTCTTTCAATTCAATGGATTAAAAGTTCATTTTAGGCATTGAGAGCTCAGGAACAAACCCCTGCTCTCATTCATAGTCGGGTCACACTTTTTGGGGCATTATCTGCGACTTGGGTAGCAAGTTTTGGGCAGAAAACTGCGACCTATCCTAGGAATGGCCTCAACAGTGTGACCTGACAGAGAGAGGGATTTTTAGTGATTTTTTTGGCTGAGAGCTGGGATTTTATGGTTATGATGCAGTCTTTCCTTTTTGTACACTAACAAACATGATGGTTTTGTGCAAATATGGCAGAGTTGAGGATCAACTAGAGAGAGAGATACCTGGACACATTGCAGTCTGAGATCTGAGAGGATCATGGTGTCAGTGCTGCATTGGCAAGGTTTGGGGTCCTGAAGTTTGTGGAGAACCCTTTTATGAGAGCAGGAGAGCCCTTTTTGGCCCGGATTGTCATCTATTGGGATCTAGATCATGAGATATTTATAGTGCAGGGCACCAGATTGAGCTGACTGTCCAGGATATATATTTCCTGACTAGTCTCCAGCCACTTGGGATGGTGGGAAACACACAGCAAGTGTTACCGTGAGGGCAGAACATTATGGAGTTTGTAGAGCACCACTGTCGACCGGGTCTCCATGTGAAAGGGACATGGATACCAATTGGAGATCTAGAGAGACTAGAGACTCATGTTGTGGCCACAGCGGTGCTGCATATCTTGGGAAACCAGGCGCTCCACCACATCACTAGGGGTCATATGATGCTTTTTGAGAGTGTGTTGAGTTCGAACTACTATGGGTGGGCCCAAATGATGTTTTTATCATTTAAACTACGGTTGTCGCTATGTAAGCAGTAAGTGAACCATGATTTTTCATATGGCACAGTGCTTTGCTCACTCTTTTTTGAGAATATCCTGACACTTCAGCCTCGCATACATATCGAGGATGGGGGCCTGCGAGAGCTCAAGATGCACTGCTAGGGGTGGCTACTATGTAGAGGGGGAAGTGGGGCCATCAAACGAGTGTTCCAACTCGATTTTTTCACTCATTGGGATCAGATGCCATTGTACATAGACTACTAGCCCTATAGTGGGATGAGTTATCATGGGGACCCGGACTTTCCACTACTGCGAGGTCAAACATGGGGGCCCAATGGTAAGTGACAAGTTTCTTATCTTTTATGTCCATTTTAAAGTTTCAGAATATTGTATATGGTATTGATTCATTCTCTTTTGGTATGCAGATACAGCACCGGTGAAACCGGTCGGGTATATGGGGCGGCCTACAATATCAGGAGTTGCAACATGCAGTGGGTCAAGGGGCCCACAAAGTGACGATGCAGTTGCCCTTATGGAGGACATCTAGCGAAAACTATTTTTGACACATTTATTTATGAAAATAAAGGAAAATAGGAGAAAAAGAAGCTAAAATGTCATAGGTTTCACGTGAGGAGGAAAATGAATAAAAATAATGGAAAATGAAGAAAATAGATTCCTCATTGATAAAAAGACTTCTTGGGATTAGTTGGTACCTTTTGTCAGTTTAGTTTTCGAGTTCTCTCATTATTCTCTCTTTGTCTCACACTCTTGGATACTTAGAGTTTTCTTGGAGCAATTCAGCATTGTGCCAAGGAAGAGGAAACAAGAAAAAGAAGGACAAGAAAGGAATGGAAAGTAAGGATCAAGTAAGGAAAAGAAGGATCCAATAGCTCTAAGAGGAATACTTGCAGGTAACATATCACATGTGTGATTTCCTATATATTTTGGACATTAATGCCTTATGCATGTTGGTATATGGTTATTTTATTGTTGATGGCATATTTTTTTCGGGTTATGACAATGGTTTTTATCCTTTCCTTGTTTTTTTCTGGATTCCATGGTATGTTGGAATTTTGATCTCGGTTTTGAACTTGGGAATTTCTGGATGGATTTGAAATCCAAGGTGGAGGTGGTCTCAAGGTTCATTCCCAAAGGCATAGGAATCCCTTGATCGATTTTCGTGTGATACATGGTAAAGACTGAGGGAGGTGTCTCAATTTAGGGCCTAATGATCCAGGATTGGATTGCGGTAAAGCATAAGAGATAGGGAGACAGAAAATTCCTCAAGGATAGTGATGGATGTTGGATGGAATTTCCAAGTTCTGCTCGGTTTTGTGATCAGAGCACCAGTTTGGTGTGATCACAGTATGGTGAGGGTGGAGCTGGTTTAACCTTTGTATTCCCTTAGTTGTGTTTTGTATGATTTTATCCATGAGACCCCACATTCATGCTTGGAATATGGCATGGGGGTGAATGGCTGAAGAGAGATTTGGCTCGACCATGTCTATGGTCGGGTGGAACGTGGAAGTCTCGAAATTGGTAGGTATTTACCTATGTTTAATGGAAGCAAAGTTCTCTTTTTATTGTAATTATTATTATGTGGATTTAATGGTTGTATTCTCACTGTTATTTTCATGGTTTTATGTTAGTTATAATAATTTTTAAATGACTAGTTCATGGTTGTGGCCATTTTGTATATTTACTTGTAATTGTTAAAATAATGGATGCAAGACCTAATTGATGTCATCTCTGGTTAAGGAAGAGGGAGGTGGTCCTTCTGGTAAGGTCATAAAATTTTTCAATTATTTATGCTTTGTCTTGTATCCTAGACCTATAGCTTACATCCATGCCAAGTGTTTGACAGAATATCAATCCTAGCTGGGGATGGTCCTGGAATCAGTTTTCATTTTATTAATGTTTTCATTATATGTTTAATCATTCCTTAAATCTACAAGAAGTTATGGGAAGTTTATGGGATTTTGGGCTTTGAAAGTGTCTTAAATCTCACAGATGTAGGAACAGTTCTGGGTAATTTAGTCCCTGGACGTAGGCATGCAAACTTATACATGTGTCCAAAGCCTCCCAAACACACACATGTAGACCTGTGCATGCGTCTAGGGGGTTTTTTCCTTGAAATATCAATGGGACCCAGGGGCAGGTTAAGTGGCTGACTGAGATAGCCTCTAGGGTCTTGTAGAAGGTGGTATATGTTTTTTTTATAGTTTCTCTTCGATTTCACTTCCTTAAAGTCACCAAGGAGGTTGAGTTTGTCTTAATTTTCCTTCATCTCATGTTTACCCCAGTTGGTCAATTAATTGGGTAGGCCTGAGGGGGGGTGGATGTTACAGGATCAAACCCACCTTATGCTCTTAAAATCACCCACCAAACTTAGAAAATTTGATAATGATTATTAAAATTGTTAATAAATATTTAATGTAAAGTGGTATTGAATATTTAAATAAAAACAAATATTTTATTACTAGGTAAAACTAAATCATTTTTAAACAAAACCAAATATTTTTTTTTTAAATTTTCATAAAGGCTTAATGTGGAGTTATGGAAATACCTTTCGGTAATGGTCAAATTGTATCGTGACTAGTGCACACATAAGTGGATGAAATTACACCACATGTTCTCCTTTTTATGATAATGTGGATGAAAGCCCATCCTCATGTTCTCATTTTTATAATAGTCTATGGGGTTGAATCTACAACATAATGAACTTGTCAAAAGGTTTTATGACGATTAGAAAAATAAAGACATTTATGAAAGGAAAACCAACACCAATAAATTTCAAATCCTAATCAAAATTCTATAACTTCATTTGAATTTTAAGTAGTAACATGTTTCATTAAAACTTTAGGAAGCATACAACATGAATATGATAAGGAAAAACATACTTTTGATATGCTATAAGAAATTGAAAAAGGCATTCCCTTGGTTGCATAGCAGTACATTGGATAATTTTAAAAAATAGGGTGAGAATTAAATTTCAAATATATCTTAGATCTTTAAAATATATTGAAACTTAATTATATAGTATTTCAGTGGGATCAAATAAAATAAAGGACAAAATAGACAGCATATTATCATTAGGAAAGTACATGGAAACCAACCTAGCATCTAATAAAGCTTCCTTCCTTAGATAACATATGATTGTATGAATAACTTTCACATCCTCATATTGCTCATGTAGGTGGCAGATTTTCCTTTGCCACAATTCTAAATGAAGGACCTTCAAGGAAATTGTTCCATTGAACTAGTCCACAAGGAATTTTGAAAGTGCAATTCTCATTGCACACCACATAGCAAGGAATTAAAATTTATGTGTTGGCCAATACTTACTTTGTATTTACTCATAAGATTCCAAGGAAAGAAAACTACTATATCCACACCACAACCTCCATGTCACTACCTCCATCAAAGAATCCCCATACTACAACAATAAACCACTCAATTTCAAATTCAAGCTTATTGTTGGACCAATATCATTAAACAAATCTACTATAAAACAATCATTAAACTTTCTAAAACTTCAACCACTCAGTTTCAAATTCTAGCTTATTGTTTAAACAATATCATTAAACAAATCTACTATAAAACAATCATTGAAATTTCTATAACTTCATTCAAATTTTACAGATTCATATTACAAGTAACAAATACATGGTTCTACTAAAACCTTAAAGAAATATTAACATAATAACAAAAAAATTCATAACCTCAATTTTTTCAAATTCTAGCTTACTTTTTAACCAATATCATTAAACAAATTTGATGTAAATTATGGTCGGCAATTAGACCTAACATAAATACTTGGCTCTTGTAAACTATCAACTTAACGTTCTGCAACCTTTCGTTCCAATAGCATGCCTAGCAACCAATGAGGCAATCGAACATTTCTTTCTTCCACAACAAACATGCCGGTTTCTAGGTTATAACTCACCAACATAGACCGAAAAAATAATATATATATATATATATATGTATGTATATATATATGTATATATATATGTATATATATATGTATATATATATGTATATATATATGTATATATATATGTATATATCTATATATATATATGTATATATGTATATATATGTATATATGTATGTATGTATATATGTATATATGTATATATGTATATATATATATCTATATATATATATATATATAAACAAGTGAGTTTATGTTATAGAAATCCATATATAACTTATATATCTTAGTCTAAATTGAAAAAGTTAGTTTTTTCCGCACAATTTTGACAAAAAACTCCCGGAAATTTCTAGAAATTCAAATTACAAGTATCTCTAAAAATTTTGGAAATTTAAGATACAAGTATCAAGTTTTCAAAATTTTAAGTGCTCCCTACATTTTTGAATGGGGATAAAAATTCAAATTTGGACAAAATAATTTATAATTTTTTTTATTATTTAACAATTGAAAATTCACTAAAAATTCTAAAAAGTTTTATAGAAAACTTCCCAATTCTCTTTAATGAGACTTTTTGAAAAAAAAATCTTATTTATTGTTGGGATCTCATTTGTGCAAAATCTACACAATCTAAGTGTCTTGGAGTTTTTGAGAGACTTGAATCCATATATGCATTCAAAAAAACACTTTAAATAATACAATTCAAGATTTCACCTCAAACTTTTCAGTCCAGAAAATCCACCAAAAACTCCAAAAGTAATTTGAAATAATCCATAATCCATTTTTCCTATCTTTCTCTAAATACTCATTTGTTTTTAGTCTTTTTCATATAAAAAAATACCATAATAAATAAATGGAAAAAATATAATATTTTAATGACAGAGCTTTAGTCCCAGTTCTTGGAGTAACCCAGGGAGACTATCAATATTCCCACAGAGGTTTTGATGTCATCTTATATATAATGTTTTTTTTAAATGTCATCTTATAGATAATGTTTTTTTAAATATTTTTAGGTGGTAGGCATTTTTTTTTATTTTTATGAGTTTGGGTGGGAAAACATTGTTCACCTCACCCAATCATAAAGCTTTCCTATGGCCTTTCTAACCAATTATATATTGACATGTGCACCAATTATATATTGACATATATACACAATATTCGTATTGACCGTCAGTTATTTTTTGCTTTTGGTTTGACCGACCTGTCACTGTTATCCCTACTTCATTCTTTTTTTTTTGTGAATTTGGTAGGTCCTTACTATTTTCTATTCTTTCTTTTTTTGTGAATTTGGTAGGTCCTTACTATTTTCTATTATCACAAAAATAAAATTGCATCATATACAAAGTTAGTGGCCTCAACTTGCCCGTAGGAAACCAGGTTTGTTGGCCACCTTAACACATTGAAAGCCATCCAAAATTGAAATTGTTTCCTTCTCCTACTTGCCGCAATGGCCAGATTACTATTTAAAGCATTAACTAAATGAAAATTAAAAGCATAAACACTATCCTCAAAAATCATTAAACATAGGCTGGGTTACTACCCATCTGAAGAGTCTATCAGTGCAGGATCCTTAGCAGTGGAACCAGGCATGTCCACTTGCTGCATCTGTTGAATTTTCTTCTCAATTCGGTCTATTCGAGATGTCATTTGGTATTGTGAAGCCTTAATTTGCTAAATTTGAATGTTAATATCTTGAAAAAGTGCAGTAACTGACTGTGTTTCATTTCCTTTCCCTGGATGAAGACTTTGCATTGCTTTAACCAAGACACATTTTATAATCCAATACATATGAACAGTTTGATTAAACAGAGAGAGACGCCCTCTTGTATTTCCTAGATCAGTAATTAAATCTATTATTTCCCCCTCTCCCTCATTATCCTCCTCATTGTTGTGACTTTCTTTTTCCCATCCGTGGATTCTATTCTTGATTTGGGGAGGGTTCCCAAGAAAATATGCCTGCGAGATATTTTGTAATGTCTCTTGCTTAGTCTTCCTGCCTCTTTTACTAGTCTCAGTCTTGGGTTTGGCCATCTTCTGCTTTCCTTTATCCTGAATACTTCCCCTAGTCTTCTTCTGTTGCCTCATCACCATTGTTTTTTTCTTACTTTTCTTCTTAAAATTTGTGAATTCTATCTGAGTGTTTGTATGACGGAAGCATAGAGATATTACAGTTAAGCTTTGCATTTGTAGGGATAAATCTTCCTCTAGCACATAATTCGCAGAATTATTATTGTAATTGCGAAGACAGAGGGAATAGTAATTTGCAAATAGATTTGGACAGCTAAGTTGTTAGGTATAAAGACTTTGACAAAAGATATAGGAAAAATTCCAAATATGAAAATGATCTTTTATTCCTTCTAAACAGGGTTCATAAACATTTCCTTCCCTGCCACTACCACTAGTATTCAAGACATGCTCAGGTGACCGAATCAGATATAAAATATATTCATAGAAAATATTATGAATTTCCCCTATGGTTTTATCAATTTTCAAACACATAATTTTTAAGATATTTCCTTGCCTAAAACAGACAAGGCTTTCATACAAGCAACAGAGACCCCAATTTTTCCCTTGCCTAAAACATACAAGGCTTTCAAACATACAACATAGACCCCAATTTTTTCCTAGGTCATTTAGATTTTTCAAACGCAGGCGGAAACTTGAGTGAAAAAAATTGCCAAAATCCTCAATCGAGGTCACTTTCCCTCTAAACCTAGTTTCAACTCCATGCATCCAGAAATTGAAATAATTTAAAACCAGTTTCAATTGCCCCTCAGAAGTAAATTTGCATGCATGCATGAAATACATGAAGGTTATGAAATGGAGCTCCTTGGCATTACAAGGATCACGAAAACAAGGTTGAATGGTTTCCTGTAGCACTAATAAATATGAATTCTTGATCTTTCAACTATTGTTATCCAAATACATTCCCCATGTTTCAATTCCTTCTCTATCCTGGCTAATCTAGAAATTAATAACTAGAAACATAAGTTTGGAATAGAGATTTACATACCCCTGAACCCACAGCAGAAACCTCTGAATAATGTCTGCACTGGTACCTGGTCTGAAATAGCCACGCCTCCTACTTTGAAATGGTTCCTTTCTATTCCCATGTCTCCCCCTTAATCTTTCCTAATCTTGCATATTTCGATGCTCGCCTGACAAGCCAACCTGACTTACTAAATGCACCATCATTTCAATGACTGTCGTGTACCTAGTGATGTGCATGCCGGGTGGGTTCTCACGCATGAACCGTTGTTTGGTCAGTGAGACCACCTGCCACCTGCCTTGTGGCACTTAACAGCAAGCACCCCGATCGAGGGTCTCTGTCTAGATCGTGATCTACAATAATCTGGAGAGGATGTAATTCAACATTCCAAATCCTGTCACTTGGAGTCACGTCCAACTGTCTTCCAACATTGCGACATCCCCAATTCGCTAAATAATTTGCTGCTTCATTACCTATTCTACGCACATGTGAAGGAATGAGATACTGAATTTGTTGTAAAAGAGATCCTATTTTTTGAATAAGAGTACTTGTCCTCTAGCTCTTACTTATATTTTCCCATGGCATCCCTTGTTGCAATTTCCTTAACACACTTGTGACCATTGCAAAATCACCTTCTATTATATTTCGACAATAATTTTCTCTTATTGCTATGTGTAGTCCTTGTTTTATTGCTTCATTATTTGTTGCATATCCAATATTCGTGGCATAAAACCTACAGTTTCCTTCCCTCCAGCCCCTGCCTAACCTGGGTTTCCTTTTGATGCCCCATCATAGTTTAATTTTATGAAACCATTGTGTTTTCCATTTATCATTGATATTTTTCCGAGGAGTCTTAAATTTCCAGAGAGTTCTTGACAACATTTGAGGTGTCAAGTTTAATCATGCCAGGATATTAGATTCAATACTTTCAGTTTTCCACTCATCATCTGTCCATCTCTCAACCAGTATGGTTTCTCGAATATTCTCTATGATCCTATGCCATATTTGAGTATTGTCACAGGTTTCTCCTCTTAAAATACGATGGTTCATTTCTTTCCAAATACCCCATAGTATAAATCCTAGGGACAAACGTCATGCTCTATTCAAGACTTCGCTTTGAAAACCCTCTTTTCTCCATTTAATAATCGTTTCATTTATGCTTGCATTATCTCTATCCATTTGCATAAATAGTCTTGCATTACTACTCCATATAATTTCCTCTATTTCACATGTGTTTAGAATATTTTCTATTGATTCCTCTATTTTCCTACACATATAACAAAGAGAAGGCCCATGATCCAAATCAGAATTTTTCTATGACTGAGAAACTAGAAAAAATATTCCACTTTTGACCAATGATTGATTAATCATAGTAAAGTAAAACACTTTTAATCTAATAAACGTTAAAATTTCATTTCATTTCATAGATTAAAAAAAATACATTTCATTTCATTTCTAAATTTAAAAAACATCATTAAAAAAAAAGACAGTAAATTCGGTGTAAATATCAACTCATGAATGAGAACACAGCGTGAATTTAAAAAACTCCAATATAAATGTAAATAGGACAAGTACATAAAAAATAAAAAGACCCCATATGAATGGACACGGAGTAATTCATAATTTTTGAATCAATATTGCATTTGATAGCATATTTTGTTATAAAAGCTTTACATCAACTCAAAATAAATATATTTTAAATGATTTAAATTTATATATATATATATAATTAAGAAAAATAGAAATATTTAATAAATAAATATTTTTTTAAATAAAAAATAAATAAATTATTTAATTTAAATTTAATTGTGTGAAAAGTAGTTGTTTTGTTTTTATGAATGTTATTTTAACTATACAAATAAAAATAAAATGTTATAAGATTTAACTCTAAGTTAATATTATTTAAAATGAAAAGGCATCAATTTTCTCTAGTCTCTCTAATTTTTTATTTTTATTATTATTTCTAATGAGAGATAATATTGTCATTTACTTTCTTATTCTCAAATTGCCTATTCATATTAAAAAAGCCATTGTTCAAGTCAAGGTCTCATTCATTGTCATAATTGTAATGTCATTGTTGTTGTATTCTTTTCTAAGAAGATAAACACAAATTTCCACAACAATCCGGCTTCACTTACGTTAACTTTGTTGTTTTGTGTTTGCTTCACTAGCTAATAATTAAAAACATTAATTATAATAGAGAAATTAAACAAGATACAATTTTATAAATCATAACTAAAAACTAAATTTAGGGAAACATTTTCAAACAAAGTTGATTTAATATTAATGTTTTTCTTTAAAGTTATGATGAAAAAATGGTTTTAAAATAAAATGAAAATTAACTTTCACTCTGCTCATCAACATTATTATGAATAGGATAATGTTGTTAAGGTTTTTTTTTAAAATGAAAGTAAATTTTACAACTGAATTGTTCTAATAATAAGCATATTATAACAACTATAAAATAATGTGGTCAACATTATTAGTTGTTTTTATGTTGAGTGTTTGTTATAGTAATTGTTATAGGTGGATTAATAATAATTATGAGTTGCAATCATACTTATATAACTTAATACAAATTTCAGGGGGTTTAGATCTCTCAAATTCTCACCTAGTCTTAAGGAAAAATTCGGTGCTAAATTAGTATTACTTTTATGAGCTTCTTATTTTGTTTTAACTTATGAAATGACTTGAGCATTGCTTGATAAATTGTCTTTAAACAATGAAAAAATATACCTTAATTTCAATGGAATTTCACATAGAGTAGCCAAATTTGGCAAGAGATGCTTGGGAGCCTAGTGTTATATTCAAATGAGCATCTCTTTCTCAAGTTTTTTCTTTTTTCCCAAATTTATTTTCTTTCTCATTATTGGAAAGGAGCTCCATGATTTGTTTTTTTAATCCAAGGTATGAGGGAGTTCATGAATACATTTTGTATGCTTCTTGACTGCAAATGGTTTCCTTTCCTTCATTTTCTCTCTTCATATTTGTTATTTGTTGATTCTTATCCCACCTTGGTGTTTTCTCCACTTCTCAAATGTCATATAGTAAAGCATAGGATGAGAAGGGAACACAAAGAGGAAAGATATCAACATTACTATGCCATTATTCTCAGACAATTATGTTAGTGTCACTTTATGTTAGTGTAACTTTCTTTTTAAATTTAATCTCCTATTACATTCTTTAAAAGATATATAGAAACTAAAATTTCCATATATTTTACTTTATTATTGTTTTCCACATTCCCCATTTTCCGACGTTACTTTTCACTTCTCAGTACAAATGCTAGTTATATATTTTATTAAGAGAATATACATGGTTATGTTCATTGGCAAGGAGATTTGAAAATTGATCAGAACATAGAAAAAATGAAATCCCACTCCAAGAATTGGCTAAAGTAGAGCGAAATTGAAAGCCCTGTGTATTACACTTTCTTAATAAAAGCTTGTTGTATTACACTTTCTTAATATGATTACATGTTTCAAATTTGATATCAAATTTTTAAACTTCAAAAGTATGATTTTTTAACAATTCAAAATACAAAATTAGAATTTGGAACATATTGGATATTTACATGAATGTGTACATTCAAGAATAATTTACTTTTAACTAAAAGCGAAAGAGTGACTGAAAGAGTGACTATGAAATTCAAGTGTGATTATTTCATGTTGTAGGACTCGTATTCATCAAATAATTTGAATAAATTGAAGATTTATCAAGAAGAATCAAGTTTTATTCAGAAAGTTGGTAAGATTTTTGGTTTAATTTTTTTAAAATGTGACAGAATGCATTCACTCAAAGTCTTCAATAGTCACTATTCTAGTTCAACATGGAGTGAAGATGCAATATTAGAAAAGTATCTTTAATAATCACTAATATAGTTCAACATGGAGTGAAAATGCAATATCTACATCTTATTTTTCTAGTTGGCGAGATACTTATTATCGTTACTTTTCTAGTTGGCTAGATACTTATTATTGTTGAGACTCCCACAACCTATGTTTTTGTCACCTTTTGAAATAAAAGGTACAACACCATATATATATATATATATATATATATATATATATATATATATATATATAATTTCAAGTATTAACATGGAGTGTAAAATATACTAGCACAACCATACTCTACCTGCCTCTAAATTTGAACTTATGATCTCTTGGGAGAAAACACATGCTCTTAACCACTAGGCCCACACAAGTTTTAATTAATAATAAAATATATTAGTATATACTTAAATATAAGAGGTGAAATGGTTAAGAGCATGTATTTCCTTGTAATAAATTACAAGTTCAAAACCAAAGGGGGGGTAGAGTATGTATGCCTTCAATGTGCAGACGTGGGACTCTTTCCCCATAAACGAGGAGTTCTCATACACCAATTTGGTGTCTATCTTGGTTGTGACCTTAAAATTAAATTGTAACACACCCCTAACTATCCCTAGCCCGTACTAAGGGTATAAGAAAGAGGAAGTTACTCTAGTGACCCAACCTCCAAAGTCTAGTTATGGAAATGGGGTCTAAACTTTTCGATCATTTTCAAATTCCTCAAAAATTAAAGTAGATGAAATCGTTACATTGGTCTCATTAAGACCTTTCCAACAATATAAAATTATCCTTAAATCGACTCCCCAATCAAAATATATGACCGGTTAAAAACTAGCATGTTAGATAGTACCTTGTCACTCTAGCATGCCATGTGCCACTTACGTGGTGCCCACATGGGCATCCATGTCATAATCCACCCAATAGCTACCAACCTATTCATTCTTGGTTCCATGGCTCTCTCTCTCTCTTTCTCTCTCTCTAGATATATATATATATATATATATATATACACAAACACACACAAAATACGTGATGTTCACCCCTCTACAGCCACATCACCCCATGAATAAAATCGCGACAAGATTTCACCTTGCCCCAATATAAAACACTAGGGTATACGCGTCGATATTATGTGGCCCTTCCGTGGATCCCTCTTCCATGTGTCATCTCATTTCTACCTTCCATTATGTGCTCAAGCTCCACCCTACCACATTGTCCTACCTTTTTCCCTTTAGATGCATGGAAACCATCAGAGGGACCTCACCTTTACTCACAACATAAATGTTAACCCACCATGCCACGTGCTCCCGAGAATTTAATCTTAGGAATTTTATACCCAGCACCATATGATACCACCAGAGAACAAACACTAGGGTAACATCACCCAAATTTATCGTCACGCGATGTGTCCTTTCCTTGGTCACAACATCATGCTAATATCGGCCTTCACCCATCTTATGAAGTGTTTCCATATTTCTCCTACTCGTGATGCCTATAAGGATGACCATGGGTCCCGCTAGACCCTTTTTCCTTAGTTAAACACATATATTATGTTATAAAATATTTATGGGGGTTCTCTACCCAGTTATGTTGAATGCCAGGAAAACATTCCCACTACACGAAATCATCTCGGAAAACAAATACTGGTAGGATTTTCCGACTCTCCATGTTGAACTTTGCAACAAGAAACAGTGAAATTGGCATCCAAAAAGAACAAAAATTGACCACATAACTGGTGTGGGATTTCAGTCACACATGAGTGAGAAATTCAGTTACACACTAGCGCTTAATGTGGGCATCTAATTTATTTATCGATTAAATAAATTGGAAATTGAATTTTAATTTCATCTCATAATAACTTGTATCAGTTAACTAAGTCAGAAAGGCTGACTTAGCTCGAGAAATTCAAGTTGAGGGTCAAAGGTGAGGCATGTAGAGTGATTATATTATTTTCAGGGTCTAGTTGCAGTTAATGCACTAGTGTAGTGTGATTTTAATCAATTAACTCAAATTAATTGAGTTAAAATCAGTGTAACTAGTTCTAACTGAGTGATAAGCTAGTGAGAGGTTAAGTGAATTAAATTAGATTTAATTCACAAGTAGTCATCTATCAGATAACTGATGATTCGCTATTATTGGCTACATGCATGTCAATTTTGATGACAACCCAGTTGAGACAGAGGTTAAAGGGAAGTTAAATATCAGTTGTATTATTAGTGAATTACTCGGGCCCAACTATAAAGTCAGAGGAAGGCTCATGAAGTATTGCACAATTAAGGAAGGTTGATTATCCTTTTTAATAGGGATTAATTTCCTAGGGATTGCATGAGAAAGGCTGGGCTAAGCAAGGGCTAAGAATTGGCTAAGTGTTGGTCAATTTTGCCTGAGAATTCCTAGTCAGTTTTGAGCAGGATCATGGTGAAACGATCGGTAGAGTGCAGTATTTTCTCGGTGTGAGAAAGCATTGTATTGTTTCATGATTCTTTGACTATGTAAAATATATGATAGACGGGTTTTGAGCAGGTGCTTTCCCCGGATACATATTGTGTTGTGTGATTGATAATTTCCTTTCTCTTACTTGCATGTGATTGTGCGATCGTGTTTTATATTTCAAAAAAATTGTAGAAGGATTCAGTCTCTTGTTTTAGTACATTACATGATCGGATTGAATCCATTGGTATAGATTTTCTATATAATTTCTACATAGTATCGGATTTGTCTTAGAGATTTTCTACATGGTATCAGAGTGCCAAGAATCACAATAGTGGAGAATAAATTGAGATTTTCTTGAGCAGTATTCAAATTTGCAGATACTTTCTTTCGAGCTAGAAGCGGATCAAGATGTCTTTCAATGGCTTGAGACTCAAATATGCACTCAAGGGAAGTTCGAATTATATTGCATGGAAGGAAAATATGGAGGAAATTTTGGAGGACAACGAGTTGAAGAAATTCATAGATTTTGATATTCCCAATCCCGCAGCAGCAGATGCCCAAATTATTGATGCATGGCATAAGAAGGTAGCAAAGGTGAGAAGGATCTTGTTAGAGGGAGTTCAATATCATATTTTCTCAAGTATCCATGGGAAGGCAACTCCATATGCTATGTGGAAGTTCTTGAAATATCTGTTTCAGAATAGCAAGGACCAAAGGAAGTTGGCGTTGAAGGAAAATCTTAGAAAGATCAAGAAGAAAGAGGGTGAGACGGTACCAACATACTTGTTGAAGTTCACTCAATGTTGAGATGAGCTTGGAAGTGTTGGTGTGACCGTAGCCGATGATGACTTAGTGAGCCTAGCACTTCTATGCCTTCCCAAGAGCTCGCATAGTTACCAGGACTCTGTGAATGGGAGGGAGAAGTTACCAGGCTGGGAGTGTTTGTTATCTGACTTGGTAATAGAAGAGATAAGGTAGAGCACCAGAAATGATTCCTCCAGCAAAAACAAAGAATAATATTGTGCATTAGTGGGAAAAGGAAAGAAGGCCAAGGGAGTAAATCCCAAGGAAAAGAGGGAAAGAGAGAATTTCTCAAGATCAGATGTTTTCACTGTCACAAGCATGGGCACTATGCTTCGAATTTTCCACAGAAGAAAGCTAGCAAGAAGGATCTTGCAGTTGCAGCAGGTGAAGCATTGGCTTTATAGTTCGAGCTTGATTTTCTCTGATTGCATGCATGGCCAGCACTATAATGGGATATATGTGGCATCTAAATAGAGGTGCCTTGTTCCATATGACATGGAATAGAGATCTCTTCAGTGACTTGGAGGAGAAGGACCTCCAATAGAACATAGATTTTGGAGATGACAGGAGTTATAGCATGACCGACATTGGTACAGTTACCTTTCAGAGGGAATTTGGCTCCCCTCTCAGACTAGCAGATGTTTTGTATGTTCTAGTCCTAAGGAAGAATCTTGTCTCCATAGCGGTATTAGAATACCATGGTTATGAGGTGATGTTTATAAAAGGAAATTTTTTCCTTGAACACATAGCCACGGGACAGGTG
>CM076582.1:1442187731-1442277493 GCA_034641835.2 Pinus albicaulis | reverse complement strand
AAACTTGATTTATGAAAGGCAATTGGAAATGATATTTTAGAGTAGCCTAATTCAATTCTCGATAATCAATGCATACCCTCCATTTACCATTCTTTTTAGAGACAATCACCAAGGGAGAAACCCACTGACTGTCTGAAATTGGAGTTTACATTCAATAATTTTTGCAATTATTCTTTTACAAATTCCCTAAGATTTGGATTCATCATTATTTGAGGTTGTCTGATAGGCCTATATTCTTCCTCAATATAGATATGATGTATGCAAGTCTCATGATTAATTCCCTTCATGTCAGTGTACTCCCATGCATATGCAAAAGAATGATTTGCAATGTTTTGATTAACTCTTCTTGTTGGAATTTATCCAAGTTTTTGTTTATGTTTAAAGATTTTCCTGGAAATATTTCAATTATGAAGTTAACAAATTCTTCCATAGAATATAAAGAAATTTGTCTTGATGACATGTATTCAACATTACATTTTTCTTGAAAATTATGATCATCTTCACATTGTGAAGATGTCTCAAAATTTTCTATTGAATTTAAAATTTGACTTTCTTCACTAATATGAGAAATATTAAAGAGAGGTTGTATATCATTGTCATTATCCATCCATTCTTCATTTTTTGTTTCTGTAATTTTTTTTGCTGAAGGATATAGAGTGAATTTCTTTGTTGAATTACCATTAGAAATAAACACATCACCAGATCTACAACTAATGAAAGCATCAGTTGTAGCTAACCAATGTCTTACTAATACCAATGGATGTCCCCCTAGGTTTTTCTTGGGAGTTAAGATCATAAAGTCAACTTGATATTCCCAAGAGTCTAAGGACACATAAATGTCTTCTAATACACCATCTGGACTTATTACTGATCTATCTTCTAATTGCAGTAATGTTGGTGTATACTGAAGATTTGGAAGCCTAAGTTGTTCCATGGTTTTCTTGCTCATGATGTTTATGGTTTTTCGTAAGTCAATTAATGTATTTGTAATCTTAATACCATTGATGTGTGTTTTTACAACTGGACTTACTAGATCCAAATATTTTTGTATGGCTATTTTTCCCATCATAATGTCTACAATTTTTCCTACTAACTAAATCGTTTTTATTTCTTTTGTTTTTCTTCCTAATTTTTTAATACTCAACTCTCTTATTGTATTAGCTAGGATAGGAATCTCTTTAATGGTTTGTAAAAAATGTATTTTGGTATAGACATTTTTCAATTCATCTAGAAAATCATATTTAGGCAACAAATTTTTTTTTTCTACCCTTCTATCGATTTGTAACCTTTCAAGGAAAGGAGGGTTAGAAACAGATACTAAATATTTCTATATGATAGGAGTTGAGTTTATTGGATTTTCTTGTTTTTTATTTTGAGAATTTTGATTATATTGAAGGGATTTCCCTTCTCCAGAATTTTTATTTTGTTGTCGAGAAATTTCTTCATCAAGATCATCTTTTTCTTGAATAACAACAGAGGGATTTTTACTTTCTAATTTCCTACCAGATCTAAGATGGACATTGATAAGATCTAGTGGAGTAATCATATAAGTTGGAAATTTTTTTCCTTATATGTTATAAGCATATTGGGCATTTTTATTATTCAGGTTTGGTAATGGCTGGGCACGTAGTTGATTTGGCCTTTGTGGAAATGGTAATGAAAGTTGTGGGTTATGATTTTGGAATTAAGGTTGTTGATTATGTTGTGGAAAATGTTGGGAGGATAGTTGGGATAGGATTTTTGATATTGGTGATATTGAGAGTATCTACCATAAGGATTTTGCATTCCTTTTGTCCAAGGCTAAGGCTGGGACCAAGGTTGCTACCATGGCATTGATGAATTCCAATTGTTTGGTGGGGGGCCAATATAAATTTGATTGTTAAAACCTTGAGTTTGTGGCCCTTGCCATGGTCTTCTAGAAACAAAACAAAGAGGTTCTACTGTATGTGGAGCTACTTATTCTTGGAAAACAGCCTTAAGAACTGGTATAGAGGGACATTTTTTTGTTTCATGGTTTTCCACACAAAAAACATAGGTCTCTATGACTTTTAAATCAAGAGGACATTCTCTTAAGGCATGTTTCCTTCTTCATTTAGGATAGAAAATAGTTAAGGCATCAGTTTCATCTTTCTGCTTGTTTTGTAATTTCAGGGTGTATATTTTTTCTCTACGGCTCCCTAAGATACCTGTTTTAAATTCATCAAGAATATTTCCTATTTTTTCCCTACTTACTGTTCGAGTTGCAGATTTATTCACGCTAGAGAGAATAGGATCTCTTGCATTTTTCCCAATCCTTAATTTTCCTCTCGAAAGATGAATGCATAATTAGTAATTTCAGGTAATGATAGTTTAAATATGTCTCCCTTTCCCATCATGTTAAAAATATATTTCCATTCATCTCTGAAGGCTTTCAATGAGAGATCTTTTAAAGTATCTTGATCTAAGTTTTCCATTTTATATCTTTTTATACTGTAATTGAATCTCTTAATTAAGTCTTCCAAGTTTTCATCCTCCCTTTGCATCCTTTTAAATACTTCATCCTTCCAATTAATATGTGTGAAATAATCCATATACCTTTGTAAAAATGAAATTTTCATCTCATACCATGTCCTAATAGATTGTGTTATCAAGCCCATGAACCATTTTAAAGCTGCACCCTTCATTGTTGCAGGAAATAGCTTCAATTTTTAGAGTCTTGTAAGTAGTCATATGATCTACATAAAACCTCACATTCAAATAAAAATGTTTCAGGATCTTTATTCCTTAATCCATGGAAATTGGGAAGGATGGAAGGTGAAATATTTTTCATTGTGACATTTGTATCCTCATAAACTATAAGAAATCCAACAGAGTTATGGTCCTCCCTATTTTCTCTTATTATATTCTCTTCACCTCTTCCTCTACCTCATCCCCCACCTCCTCTTCCTCCTCCTATTCTTAAGGCTTCTCCATTCACAATTTCTCCTTCTCCTTCTCCTTCTCCATCCATTGTAGATTCCTTAGAGCTAATGTAGGGTTGTAAATTTAGAGTTATTTATTCTTCCTCCGGTTCTTCTATCAATGGGATATTGAAGAAAGTTTCTTCTTCCTCCTCACTAGGGATTTGTTCTCCTGTAGAGGTGAAAAAGGTTACTCCTTCTATTGGAGATATAGGATCTTCCTCTTATAAGACTACCTCAGTAGATGAAGTTAGAGAGTCTCCTGGTTGGATTTCTGACCTTAAGACTTCAGGGAGTCTATGTCTTGTTGTGAAAAATGGAATATGAGTTTTATATGGTGGTGTGACACTTTGTGGTCTTGGTGGCGTGAGTGTTGTTTCTGGAATCAAACTTCTACCTCTAGCTATGAATCTACCCTTAGAGTATATTTCTCTACGCATATCATTTTTTTTAGATGTAAGAAATAAGGCTTCCTAGTTACACTTCCCTGGAAATGATGCCAAAATTTTTAGTTAATTTAATGTCTTAAATTTCTATCATGAATTATCAACCAAGGTTAGTAATATTATGAAGTGTGGTGCACTTTATATGCTAAGATTCCTTTATTTCTTACTTCGTTTTGTATTCTTATATTTTTTTTTTGGGGTTCGTATTTTATGCCTAATGTTAAGAACTAAAATTGATATAAGGAATGAAATCTAGGCTTTTAAATGAAATCTTGAATGCTAAGAAATAATTAAATCTGAAAGAAATTTAATGATGAAAACTTGATCTTTAAGAAGGAAGAAAAGGAAATGTTATTTTTACTCTAAGAAAATAAATTGATTTACAAATTAATCTTAATAAAATGAATGAAATATAAAATCTAAAATAAGGAAGAAAAGGAAATATTATTTAACTAATCTATTTTGCATAAAAATAAATAAATCTTCGGATGGTTAAATATGAGTTATGTTAGAGTATTCTATGTCGACAAAACATCTATGGAAAACATCTAATTGAACTTATTTTTCATTTAAACAAAGCATTATTCTAAATTCTATTGAATTATATTGATCTCTGAATTATGTTCTATCTATTAACCTAACAAAAATAAAACCATATTCTACCTTATCAATCGAGAACATTAATTCTATGAAAACAAAGCATATGATCTAGTTTTGAATCTATCTTAAATTATCAAAGTATAATTATAATCTAACTTTGTCCTAGTTTTAAATATATCTAATAATGATCAAAATATAACTCTAATCTAACTATGTTCTACATTCCTCTGTTCTACCTTCCATGGAATAAAAGCATCAAATCTATTACTAGGAAATTGAATTGACTATGCTACTTGAATTCATATTTAACTAAAGCAAGCACAAAAATTATAGAGTATCTATTGCACAAAACAAAATGTCTAATCTAAATCATATGGTTGTTGTGTAATCAAATGAAAGAATCGATTTCAATTGGAAGTTAACAGAGTCACGATAAGGAAACAATTCATGAGAGCATAAGATATAATAATCAACTCTGCGTAAATGTAAACAACTGATTCAGAAAACATTTAGAAACTAATTTACATGGAATTAAACTGTAAAATGACGAGAAATTAATATACAAATCAATGAGAATTTTAAACTACGAAATGATGAGAAAATTAAGCTGTGAAATGACAATAAATTAAACTGTGAAATGACTTATAAAAACCTCCTTTCCATGTAGGGGCCCTCTTCAATAGAATAAGTGTAAATCTACTTAAGCTATATGTGCATCAATGGTCTGGAACTAGTCTTCTTCATTAAAAAAACAAATTTTTAAAAATGTAACACAGTATTATCACAAAATCAAGCTTATTCCCGGTTTTTGATAGAACGGTATTTATACAAGGTTTTTAAATTAACTATCTAAGGCAATTTCGCCTATGGAAAGAAAAATAAAGGTAAGGCTAGAAGTCTAATCAGAAGCAAAGTCGTCATGGCTATTTCTCGGTATTTTGCATAAGAGAAAATCAAGAATCTTCGTCAACTGATCTCGTTCCTTATCTTGACTAATCTTTGACCACGAGTGTAAGCATAATCCTTCTCGAAATTGAATAGGTAAGTAGGATACGATCCATATATGGATTTCAAAGCTACCCATATGAATTTCTTATTCAATTTCTTCTCAGAACCTGTCAAACAATAACGGTGCTTGTAGAAACAAAGGTTAGCTACAGAACTGCACAAATTTTGTAGCTAATTACAAAAATTCATATAATAATAAGAAACATTATAATATAAAATAGAGATCACCTAAATTCCTTCTCAGATGTAAAACATGTCAATTATCACAGATTGATTTTATGGATTTTGCGAAAAGGAAGAAAACATGGTGGAGAAATATGTCAAAATAGGAAGAGTTTTGAGGTTCAACAACTTCCCATGAACATAGTTCCCACCAAGGGGTCTCATAATGAGTTTTAGAAAATTCACTAAAGTATTGTTTAGGTGTTAAAAGTCGGCTTACAATTGATTGATTATATAACATGGTGCTAAAAAATTATAAAATTTTGTTGTCATTGATGAGGGAACGTAGGTGGGTTTCTCGGCCTCCCATGGGGGCATTGTGTTATGGCCATGCCAAGGCACCCAGGGGGCTTCACATGTTGGGAATTCTAGGGCGCCTGCCCAACAGGGGCACTCGTGCAACAAGTTGGTCGGTCGGCCCAACATGGAAAGCGGTGCCCACATAAAATAAGTAAATTTGACCAATGAATACCCATGAACAGATTTCCCACCAAGGGGTCTCATAATAATTTTTAGAAAATTGACTAAAGTAATGTTTGGGTGTTAAAATTCAGTTTATAATTGATTGATTATGCAACATGGTAGTAACAAATTATAATATATTTTTTCATTGATGAGAGAATGAATGTGGGGAACCTAGGTGCCCATGAGGGTGTTGCGTGTTGGGAATTTTAGGGCACCCATTGGGGCGTCGTGTTCTAGACACGCCAAGGCACTTGACGCCCATGCGGGAATTATGTGTTGGATACGCAGGGGTGCCCTTGCGACGAGTTGGTGGGTGAGCCCAACTTGGTAAGGGGTGATCGCATAAAATAAGTAACGTTGGCCCATAAATTCTCATTAGTAGAGTTCCCACAAGGGGGTCTCATAAATATGATTTTTAGATAATTAAGTAAATTTATATTTAGATGTTAAATGTATGTTTACATTTGAATATTTATCATTCACCATGGAAATAACAAATGATAATATTTTGTTTTCATTGATGAGCTAATGATTTGTGTTCACTGCTTTCCAGATTCTAGTCAATGCAATAACCATTCATTCATGCAAAGGAATTCCACATGATAACATTCTAAGACATATCTTGTCCTCATATAAATCTCTATATTGCTTTACAAATTTCCAAGTTTTTCTTTCCTATTTAAGTTCATTCTAAAATTTTTCTATAGCATTGATTACAAGCTTAATAAATAAATCCTTTTAAATCTCTCCATAATTAATAAATGTGATCAAACATCTTGAAAGGGATGTTTTTCTCGACTTATAGCTCATTCCACAGATTTTAAAGGAGTTTATACTTGGGTAAAGAACATAATTTTCATCTCTTTCAACTTTTAACATCGACTCTCAAAAATGGATTGTTTTATATGGAAACATTACGTTAACAAAAAATGTTCCCTTTACTGTATAGCCATTATAGAAACTAAAACTGTGAATGAGAAAGGGGTAGGTATCTAAAATATAATTGATTAAATATTTTCCTTCAAATACATTTTTTGGGTACTGTGAAGCCAATTGTTTTTTGAGTCAAAGTCGAAGTCATTTTTGTAAGGCACCCTTCTTGGGCTCCTTAAGATCAAGAAAGGAATAATGTTTTTTTTTTGGTCTAAATATATCCTTCACCAAATAAGTTCCTTACCCAAAAAGGATTACCATTCATCCTTCAAAGTTGGCCTCCAAAGAGAAGATAATCAATTCAGCCTTCATTACAAGCCTACAAGTCAGGTTCAAGTCAAATTGTTCATGTCATCTCAAATGCACAATGACCAATAAGTATAAATAGCTCACTATTTCACCATTTGAAGGAGATAAGTAAAATATTCAATCAAGAAGTAAGATCAACTATTACAGCACTGAAAAATGGAGAGGAAGCACAAAATCTTATAAGACTATTATAGAGAGGAATTCGAAAATGTGAATTACAGGAACAATTATAGGGAGGTCGAAGTGTCAACTAGTGCATGAGGTAAATAAAACTCTAATGATATTTTTATGAATGAATAGTAACAAAAAAATCAATTTAACATTTCTTTTTTGTTACAGTTGATAATCCACCCCTCTTGCGGCAGCCTCAACAATGTCATGAGTACACGACTAGGCCATCAAAAATAAATATAAAGATAAAGAAATTATTGTAATAGTTATATCATATGAAACATCACACACCATATTATAAAAACATATTTTTGATGATAATTGTTTTTGAGATTAAGTATTCTCTATCTATTATTAATGAATGAATGTTATATGTTAATGAATAATTTTTATATGTTTCTTTATGTACATGACATTGTTTCATATTATGTAAACATATTTTTTATAATAAAATTTATTGAGATGAAATATTTTATGGATTTATGAATAAATGAATGAATGAATGTTTTCTATTTGTTTTTTTTATGTATTTTAGTGTCTTACTTTCAACTATTTCTTATATAGTATATATATTGGGTACTAGGGAATTGAGAGTGATGTGGGGGAGGGGGGGCACCATGAGATATTTCACCTTCACATGGTTGGCCCTATTCAATAGAGAATAAATTAGGATTTTGATAATCTTGGAGAAAAATGCCCACAATCCAACAGAGCAACAACAATTTCAATGTTGACAACGTTGTTTCTTCATTGAGTAGAGGGAGGTTTGCTCCAATATTAAACTACTCCAATAATTTATTCTTGAAACCGAGAGGAGATTATTTAGGTATTCATGCATGCAAGTATTTTTAATTATTATTTATTCAAGAAATTAATTTTAATATTTGGTTAAATTTAACCTAATGTTTCCTCATTCGTCTCATGAATATGTGTAGGACTACTAGTTTCAATTCAAATGTTGAAATGGAATAACTATCTGAAGCAAAGAGCTCAAAATGGTAAGGGTTTAGGTGAGACAACAATATTTTTTTGATATTTTTCTTGTATCTCTTGGCTGAGTGGGAGTTACATAAAGCTTTATAAGAAATAAAAAACTTTTCTGTGATAAAAAATCATGTAATATTTATCTTTATTTAACAATTGTGTTTTTATTTGAGTGAAAGACCATAAACTGTCATTTTTCATGCAAAGGAGTAGGAGAACATCTTACTATATTAATTGGGCACAAGGCACTTGTATGGTTTTTATTCTATTTGATTAAATATTTATCGCATCTAACTTATCCTCCTCCATTTTTTTTGGAGGTAATTTCATTCATGTATCTGGATTTGAAAGATTAACTATGGTTTGAGTCATATACATGAAAAAAATCATCAAATTATTGCTCAACTTTAGCCCACCAAGTGCTTGCCTACCAAGTGCATGATTTATTTTTGTGTTTCATTTTATTTCAAGAAATTTTTTATTTTTACATGTAAAATATTCCAATACCATATATTTTGAGAAAAACTAGGGAAAACAGAATTAGTGTTTCTTTGATAATGTTTCTCTTGTTATATTGACAATTCTTGCGATATGATGTCAATTAATAATCGTGTCAATAGCCATTTATGTTTCCATGTCACACTCTAGTTGGGTTCATCATATGTGGATTTTCCACATCATTTGTGACACAAGATTAGCCACGTCCATTGACATGTCATGTAGCACATCGCACTTTGGGTGTGATAATCCCATGTGGCTCCATGTGACCACCATGTGTTCTACACTACTAGCATCTTAATGTGAGTTTTTTTTTAAATATTCTATGAAGAATCCTAAAACATAAAAATCCATCTAAATACAAAACAATTAAAATACTAAGGGCTCAGGTCTCACCTAGCCCTACCTGCAATACCTACAAAAAAACCATTGATCATGTGACAATTTAGTTTTCACTCAGGTACATCCACCAGTAAACAACACCACTTAGTAACATTGACCTACCAAAAATACACATGTTTTAAAATTGAAATTTCTCCCCTTCTCCAAAAAATATGAAACTTAGGTTTAAGATTAACCTTAATTAGTAATTACATGCCCAAAAAATCCACAAATATCCCCATGAAAAATATTTTTTACAAAGAATTTTTGTCCTTCTTCACCATGAACCAATTGTACAAGTTTATGCAATCCACCAAGTTATTATGCCTTCTCCTCTCCATATCTTTTTCTATATATATGGGGTGTATGGAGAGAAAATGGTAATGTCCCTTCAAGTCCTATGGGGTTTAGACACAACACCCATGCAAGTTCACTCACCAAAATTCTTTGGATGACACACAACTCCTCCATGGAATATACATAAACATTCGCTCAAGTGTTGGTTGGGGTATGCCTTTAACTAACCACACCCACTTGTCTCACATGCTAATTCATGTTCTAGGGTGATCACCCAAACTCATTTACCAATTCATGGTGTGAGGCATGATTATAGATAGTTTTTCTCATACTCAACTCGTCTAAGTGCCATCTACGCAATAAAATTTCTGCACCAATTTCTATATACCTTCTCTGCACACTTTGACCACTCTCCTTTCCACAATTCCAGAATAAAAAATTTTCTCAATCCTTATTCCCTCACACTCATGGCCTTTTATGTCCCATTATCCATGACAAAATTTGGTTGGTCTTAAGTTAATTAGGTTGAGTCACTTAGACTTGAAAAGGGTCATTTGAATTCATAATTTTCAAAATATGCACATATGTGAGGGGTCTTAATGGTCATCATTCGTGTGATAGGAGTCAATGTCAAATAAAAATCCAAAAATATCTCATGCATGAGAAAATCTAGTCATTAGTGTGAATTTGACACTTTTACCCAAGTTCATAGTGAAATTAGTGTAAAACAATCATAATTTTCTACGAACTTGCCTAATGCTCTATTTTTCTAGCCTTATGAGTTTGTGATCTTTTTGAGTCATTCAAGGAATGTAAGGAAGTAACTGAATCATCAACTGAGTTCAATAAATGTCATTGGGCCATTTGTTTAAGGGAGCAGCTCAACTGTCTAATTTCATGTGTATGACAAATCATCAAGGAAACAAAGCATGCAAACTCATCAATTGGAAAACTCACCATCTCAACCTGAATTCTTTCAAGGTATTAAGTCCAATGTATCAGTGGTCAACACCTCAGCATGCCAGTTTGGTTCAATATAGATGCTACTAGATGAATCGAAGAAAAAGGGTCTTAAAGTGATTATGCAAGATGTTTATGTTAAACATGGTAAGCCACACATTTTTGGTAACTTTTTGTCTTAGCCTATCATCACAAGACATACACATGCTGCAAACATGATTTTTGGGCAAAGAAGAATAAATTACAAATAAATATGCCAAACGAGGTGAGTTTGTAGCGTGCTCCAGGCTTGAGGCTGAGTTTTCAATACGAACTCGTTATAGGTTTCCTTAAGCTAAAATGTAATATCCGAAATGGAAAAACTCACCAATACATGAAAAAATAATGTAGTTTCAGAAATATGTGATATAAAAATCAAAATCAATCCATAGATCCATTAGATCTACTATTATAAGACTCATATCCAAGAGGAGATCAGAAACAAATCATGTAGAGGAGTTAAACAAGTCTCCCACACCCAGAATAGCTTAAAAACACTGAAACCCAAAAACTACTGCAACACAGAATTACTACATAAAAGTGACAGCGTAGTCTAATGAGGGTTTATACTCATAAATTATAGAGACAAATAGGTCTGCTCATATATTGATCAATAATGCACAAAAACTGAGATCTAGTCTCCTTTATGAAAATCCAAGAGAACCCAAGAAGGGTTTCTAGGAATACACCCAAATACAAATGGTGATCTATAGCCCAAGGACTGAAGAGTCACTGCAAACTAAAGCACATGAAGATAGGAGTCTAAAATAATATAGATCTGATGAAGATCCACTCCAAGGTCTCCTCCAATGAAAGGTTGAACCCTTCAATCACAAGAAAACACTCAAACAGAGCCACAAGATCCCTCACTGAAGATACCCTCCAAAATAATGCAATTCCAGACTGAAATTATGCTATAGGTGATGGAAATATATTGGCCTAATGCCAAATATCTGAAATTTTCTCAAGATCCCTCCAAATTGATCTCCCAAGAGAAGGAATCCTTCCTCCTATGAAAAACTAGCTCATAAAGTGGGTTTCTCAACCCTCCACTGCAACACCCTGCAGCACAACACAATCCTCTATAGAAACTGCGTTGTAGCTGAAGAATGAAGCTTGGCCAGAATCCTAGATATGTGGAATGATATATCAGGACTCTCCCAACAGTCCTCTCAAGGAAAGAGATGGAATTACTAAATAGGAAAAACTTGTGCTAAACAACACCAGCAATCTTAGCTAAACAGCTAAAGAGAGAAAAAGTCTAAACATACATATCAAAATATAATTCATAAGCTAACCCCATATGCCTTCCATCCTCTTCCTTATAAACAATGTGAGCCTTCTTACCTTGGGTCCCACTCATTAGGGTTTCCACCATCACATAATCAATCTCCCTCCAAAACTGCATTGTCCCATCATTAAAGCCACTCCTCCATAACATCGTTGTTTTATTTGGTCAATTTGACCTCTTCAACCTGCTCCAACCCCTTTTCACACCTAAGGGTCTTCAATATATCTTTCATATAGCTCTCTAAACTAATCCTCATTCATATTGAGTTGTCTTTATTGATGATCCACTCCTCCCCCCATTCGTGTTGTTGACTTGGTCAAACTTGACTTTGTCCACATGCATTAGACTTTGTTTACACATGAGGGTGCTATATTCAGTTATTATCATGATCCCTTTTCACATCAAGAGGGATTTTATGCTTGTTTTAGATATGTATGGGCCTCCTTACCCATTTATTCATCTAACTAGATGCTAAGAGCAAAATGAATATTCTTATTAGCTGCATGCTAATTTAGGAATATTACGGTCCTCCCCTCCCAAATGTTTCTTGTCCTCAAGCAACAACAAGGATAGAACTAAAGAGCCTCCTCTCCTCCTCTTGTAGCATCCTCACATGATAAATTCCTCCAAAGAACAAGATGTTGTCTCATCAATACATCTCCAATTTTCCCCTCTGGAGTATGCAAACAAGCTTTTGGTGAGTATCCCAAATAGCTATCATCATCTAGAAGTAAAACACCCATGGAGGCAATAATGTGTTTTCTAGAAGTCTTCTTGAGGCATGAGATCTGATATATGTTTGGAAATATCATTCCAATGTAAATCTCCCATCCCCGAGCTATCATCCACACAAAATGAGCCAACCTCCAAAATGGTAACTCATGAAAACTCTCCTCCACCTTTGGCTCCTGCAATGTAGGTGGGCTGCATAAATGAACATGGTAGACAAGATAGCCTACCCCACGTTGTCCCTCTCTCCACTTATGATAAGTGTAGAGTAGTTGTTGATCTTGGGCTGCAATAATGTTGCCCTCAAGTGGCAAGAAGAAGATTGGATCTGCAAAGATCCTCTCCATGGAATCATGAACTATGCTAGCCCAATCCATCCCATAGAAAATTAATGGCACATCTGCACCCCATGACATCCAAATCAGAAAAATGTTGAAGGTTGTGTGCAAATTTGGATGATACCAATGGTTTCTCAAGTGGATACAACACAGTCTTTCCAACTGTTGTTTTAGAACATCATGTGGCAAGTTGTCCTCCAACAAGTTACCAGTTGTGCATGTTTGCTCATCTACTATGTGGTAGTAAGTAGCATTATATATCAACTGAGAATAATATATATAACAATACACTTGCTCAAATTCATATAGAGAAGGTTTATCATCATAATTGTTGGTCCTAAAATGACCATGAAACCCAAAAATAATCTTGCCCTCTTGTGGAGCAATGCATTATACATAGTGTTGTCCAGGTAAATCCCCTCTGCAGACAAAGGTGATCCCTATAGCACTAGGGTGGGTCTAGCAACTATGGGAACATACTAACATCTAACTTCCTAGATTGTAAATGAAATTCAAAGCAAGGAAGGTGACTTACCTCATTTTGATGCTATGTTGTCGTCTTCCGTTGAAGCTTCTTGATCGGTCACTCTTCTCCAGCTCGTTACACGCTACTACCAACGTTCGATTACCTGTACAAACATTCAAGACAACACGAAAAGCATAAAACCATGACAAACATAAAACAATTACAACCTATCTAATTGATCAAGGAATGCTAGAAATCTCATTATAATTGTAAACAAGAGTGGAAGATAAACATCAGATGCATTATATTATGATAAAGACAAGGGGAGTTTACAACCAAGCCTTGATGTTGAGGCTCTCCTTCGGCAGGTCTATATCCAAGCACGTTTGCAACACTCTCACTCACAAAGGTCTAAGATCTCACTATGTTCTCAATCACACAAAAACAATCACACTCTACACTATTCTCCCGAAACTATGATTTCTTCTTCTCTATGCTAACTTTTTCAGCTATCTGTTCAACTAGCACATCAATGGTAGATGGCTATATTTATAAAGGAGAGGAGGAGGTTGGGATCCCTAGAATAGTGGAAGGGAGGCCTTATCCCTTAGGAGGTTTCCCCATAAGGTGGAAACAAGAGACCAAAGGAGGGAGGTCATGGTTATTCAGTCGAACCACTCCCTATGACTCATCCACAAAGTTGTTGTGATCGAAACTTCGCCTCTATTTTTAAAAAAAATTCCATAAACATATCAGCGCGGGTTCTTAAATAGGACAAAGTGCCAACTGGCGCAGACTCAGTGTTAATTTTCCAACTCAGTGTGGGGGTGTAACTGGCTACACGCGCCAAGGCAAAAACACGTGTTTTTAGTGGTCTACTCAGGAAATGGTCAACAGAGAAAATGTTGTCCTCATGGCAAGGGATGCAATGATGGTATTTACAAGGCATGACACTTCTAATTAGTCATAGAAATGACCCTCCAATTTGCGAGATGGGGATTACAGGGACAGTGACAAATTACTGTGTAACAGATGCCCCCTAAAGTATGAAGTCTGAACATGAGTGAGGGGTGAAATGCTTTGAAAGTACGTGCAAGGAATGAGAGGCTGCTGTCGGGAGACCTGAAAATCTAGCATAGACACATATACATAACTAAAATCTCTGATGAAAATACATGAATCCATGGTATAGGCACAACTATCCATCAAGAAGAGGATCATGTGCATGGATCTTCAGCATGGACGCAGCCATCCGAATGAAGGGATCATGTGAAATAGATCCATGATATGGCGCGACCATCCATGAGGATCAAAATAGGGTGCCAGTTGTTCACAGCCATCCATCTAAAGAATCATGTAGATAATCATGAATGACTCATCACTCCTCGCAACCTAGACTTTTGTGATCGAAGCCCAGGGTCTTGCGCTCCAACACCACCCGGTCAAAGTACGAATTCTGACATGTGAATAGACATGTTGAAATCGAACATGCTAGAAAATCACTTGAATACCGGTCAATGATGTGAACTGTTAAAAAGTGCGAGAGAAACCACTAATAATGCCAATGGCACTCAAGGTACTACTAGTACAATCAACGGAATGTGAATAGTGAGCTTAAGTTGAACACTTGTGAAATCACCCGATCAAATGCCAATGATGTGAACCTGTCGTCGAATGTGAAGAACTTTCCATTAGGGCATGCAAGCTCTAAGGTACCAAAAAGGAGTCTCTAGATCAACTTCCTGGATAATGGTCTGAAGTCGACAGGAAGAGATCCATCGAAGGAGGGTCATAATGAATCCCACATCATCGACACGAAACAGAGAAGTTAATATGAGTGTGAATCAAGACTGAAACAGGGGACCAAAGGATGTACAAAGTGTAGAAGGATTTTATCTTGAACATATCGGTGACATGACTCTAGAGTTTGGCAGCATTTGACTCAAATAGGATCAGAGGTCATGTTGAAAAAAATTGTAATCGAAATGAGAGGCAGACAGATTTCCCAAACCCATGGAGGCAAAGTGACAGAATGAAGATATCCCAACCCGACACTAACTGCAGACAAGTGTCATGTTCAAGAGTGACATACTACCGACACAACGGATGAAAAACTTCCATTTTCCCCCACCACTTCTGGCAAGTACCTCTTTATTTTTACACAAGCTTGAAGAGGATACCATATGCTTTTCATATAAGTTTGTCCTTCGGACAAATCCAAACTAGTACATTTTACGAGCCCTAGGAAGGAGGAACTTGGTAACGTCATGATTGACAATTTATGATGTCATTTAGGTTTAACGGGTCCAACAAAGGGAGAACTCAGCATATTTTCATGTTTAGAGAGTTTGAAAAGAAGGCAGAAAAGAAAACTCCATCAGTCCCTTTTCATAGGTAGTCTCACAGATTTGAAAAGGTATAAAACTGTGTCTGAGAGAACCTCTTAGTCGTGATAGGCTAAGGTATTCCTTTTTAGTAAATAATCTATCCCAGCCTGAAAAAGGGTTAAACGTATACTGGGTAGATATCGTTTCGCAACAATTTAATGAGTTCAAAACGATAAGAGTCTCGACAATATTTTCAATTTTTAAGAGTCAGAAAAGAGCTGAAAGATGACTCCTCTTGGAGGAATGAGTGGTATTAAGGGTAGCTACTTGTTTCAGTAATGGTGGAACTGCTCAGAACAAATAAAGATCAAGAGGCTGGCTAACAATACCACTCATCGTAGCGGTTTCTCAGGAATGGGTGAAACAACCAAGTGAAGGCATATGATCGGCCAAGAAGATAGGGACGATGGAATGCAAAAAACAAGGCTCATCTAGAAAAACTGGCTGATAAAATGGAAATCACAAGAGGTAAAATGGGAATGGTTTCATTTTTACACAAGCTTGAAATCAGGAAACTCTGCTTGAAGTTGGTTTCATTTGTACACAAGCTTGAAACAAAGATAAACTATGCTTGAAACTGATTTTATTTTTACACAAGCTTGAAATGGAAACAAACTATGCTTGAAAAAGTAAGCATGCCCCCAGCACGGTGACTCAATTCAAGGTACATGCCCCCCAAGCTTCATTCCATATGAGCGACAAATGGAGTGACCTCCAATGTGTGAGATGCGGATTGTAGGGACAGTGACAAATTACTGTGTAACACATAGATTGTGAGATAATGCAAATACTAAATGAAATTATCAATAAGTACATAAATACATTTCTTACCATGCATAGTGAGTAGACTAAAAGTGAGGTCCATGGATGAGTCCTCCCATGAGAATCTCCTCATAAAATTCTGCAAAATGAAGGGATGCATACTCCCCTTGGAACACTCTATCAAAAGAAACATACTCCCAAGTGACAGCGTTGTTGGCCTTAGTGATAAGGCTCTTGTCACTCCATGACTCCTTTCTTTGACATGCCACATTCCAAATTCATCCACCATCATGTTGCTATGTAGGGAGGTCTCCTTCCTATGTAGAAGCACCACCTTATCCTCTAATGTTGAAGGGTAGCCTCCTTGCACTTTGATTGTGCCATCCATTTTTCCTGAAATATCATGATAATTATGGGAAAAAGTATGCCCATACTCTCCCAAGAGTAGCCACGGCAACAATAACTCTTGCTACCCCCTCACACCTCCATCATAAAAATCATGAGGTGAAGATATGTTGATTGACAAGAAGAATATCATATCAACACAATGCACCCAAACTATTTTCTTCCATATGATGCAAGTGTCCTACCAAGTTTCCTCCACCATCATACCCTTTGAAAAAGGATATTTCACATGATGGCCAAACTCTTTCAAGAGTAGCGAACACATCCATGCCTCCTGCTTCCCTGTGTCATATATATGTAAGTGACTCAGCAACCTCTTTCTCACCATCCACACCCATTCATCCACATGGGGGTGTCTCCCACCATTCTCCAACTTGGTACTCCTCCAATGAAGATTACCATCCTCCCAAATCAGATTTCTACCTTTGCATTTCATGGTATGTTGAAATGAAACCTCTTGGAGATATCCTAGAGAAGACCCCAAACCAAATATCATATTGAATCCATAAGGATCCAAGTTTTTTGAAGGAAAAACCTCCTCATAGGCCTGTACAATGCTCATCCCAATAGATCCATCACAATGAAGAAAGACAAAGTGCCTCTCATTGATCATCTACTTATTTAATGCAACAAAAGTGTAATGGTGATCATAATGCTCTAATGATAGTTGGGCCCCCAACTCTTCACTAATGCTTAATGACGGTGTTGTTAATCTCCTCAATGGTGTATTGGTTGTCTCATGCTCAATTTGAATGTTGAACATAGAGTTTTGCATTGGATTGTTTAGGACAAAGCTCATCTTATCCTCCACAAGTCCACATCCCAACCCCAAGTGTTGTGTGCAGCTCAATAATGATACATTAAGATGATTGTTTATCCCCTCCTTGAACAACTCAAGGCTGCACAGTGCAATGAAAGTGTGTTTCTCCGAATCAGCAATATGTTTTGATCCTTGATCATGCAAAGGCATGTTTCCACAACCTCCCATAAGATTTTCTGAAATAACAGAAAGTGGAAATTCATGCATACCTTGGTGAAGCTTGGGAACATCTTGTATGGCTGCAAGGGTTCCTCCTTCAAATTTTTTGGTTCCCCCAACTACTGAGGATGATGGCTACTCCTCCATATTTGTGTCAGCACTGGTACAAGTTTCCTCAAGTGGTGGTGAAGGCTCCTCCCTCTCTAATTTCTTCTTGTCAAATATTTTGATCACCCTTTGAGTGAAATCTACAAAATTAGTCACTCTTGCATGACTCAAATGGTTGAGCCTCCAAGTGTTTTCTTTACCCTCAAGGTGGAGTGTTGCAATCTCAAAAACCTCTATTTCTACCACTGGATGTAGTAGGAAGAATGCATCTAGCTTCATCACCCAAACCCTTGCTATGCATGTGGATGATCCATCAAAAGTAGACAATAGAAATCTATTGCCCCTCATTCTCCTGTTGCTGCTAGGTCTCCTTTCTTCTTCAAGATGAATAAACTATGGAAGAGTTAGAGTCTCCTTGAAAGCTCTAGGTTGAGACTTGTATTCTGCAAGGTATCCACTCAGGATCTCATGTTCCAAGTGCCCTTCATCTCCATGCTTCTTTTTCTCTTCATTAAAAGGAAAGGGCATAGTGGAATGCTTTGGAGCTCTCTACAATATTGGTTCTTTCTTTTGATCATAGGAATTACATGGGCCTTACTCTTCTTGAAACCCTCTAGAGGTCTCATTGCATGTTTCCTCTTTCATTTTCTTAACCTCCTTGGAGAGGTTCTTCATAGATCTAAAAAGTGATGAGACAAAGCTCATTCCTTCCATCATTTTTTATCTCTTTCTTCTTCTTATAGCATCATGGATTGAAACTCACAGGCTGAGCCAAATATCATGCTTTGATACCACTGTAATATCCCAAATGGGAAAACTCAGCAATACATGAAAAAATAATGCAGTTTCATAAATATGTGCTATAAAAATCAAAATCAGTCCATGGATCCATTAGATATTCTATTATAAGACTCATATCCAAGAGGAGATCAGAAACAAATCATGATAGAGGAGTTAAACAAGTGTCCCACACCCAGAATAGCTTAAAAACATTAAAACCCCAAAACTACTGCAACAAAAAATTACTGCATAAAAGTGACAGTGAAGTCTAATGAGGGTTTATACTCAGAAATTATAGAGACAAATAGATCTTCTCATATATTGATCAATAATGCATAAAAACTGAGATCTATTCTCCTTTATACAAATCCAAGAGAACCCTGGAAGGGTTTCTAGGAATACACCCAAATACAAATGGTGATCTACAACCCAATGACTAAAGAGTCACTGCAACCTAAAGATCATGAAGATAGGAGGCTGAAATAATATATATCTGATGCAGATCCACTCCAAGGTCTCCTCCAATGAAAATTTGAACCCTTCAATGATAGGAAAACACTCAAACAAAGCCACAAGATCCCTCATTGAAGCTACCCTCCAAAATAATGCAATTCCAGACTAAAATTACATTTTAGGTGATGGAAATATATTGGAATAATGCCAAAGATCTAAAATGTTCTCAAGATCCCTCCAAACTAGTCTCCCAAGATAAGGAATCCTTCCTCCTATGAAAAACTAGCTCATAAAGTGGGTTTCTCAACCCTCCATTGCAACACCCTAAAACACAACACAATACTCTGCAGAAACTATGTTGTAGCTGAAGACTAAAGCTTGGCCAGAATGCCAGATATGTGGAATGATATATCGAGACTCTCCCAAGAGGCCTCTCAAGGAAAGAGATGGAATTCCTAAACAGGAAAACCTTGTGCTAAACAACACCAGCAATCTTAGCTAAACAACTGAAGAGATCAAATGTCTAAATAGACATATTAAAATATAATTCATAAGCTAACCCCATATGGCTGCCATCCTCTTCCTTATAAACAATGTGAGCCTTCTCACCTTCGGTCCCACTCATTAGGGTTTCCACCATCACATAATCAATCTCCCTCCAAAATTACAATGTCCCATCATTAAAGCCACTCCTCCATAACAACATTGTTTGATTTGGTCAAGTTGACCTCTTCAACCTGCTCCAACCCCTTTTCACACCTAAGGGTCTTCAATCCAGCTTTTATATAACTCTCTAAACTCATCCTCATTCATATTGAGTTGTCTTTATTGATGATCCACTCCTCCCCCCATTAGTGTTGTTGACTTGGTCAAACTTGACTTTGTCCACATGCATTAGCCTATGTTTACACATGAGGGTGCTAGATCCAGTTATTATCATGATCCCTTTTCACATCAAGAGGGATTTATGCCTATTTTAGATATGTATGTGCCTCCTTACCCATTTATTCATCTAACTAGGTGCTAAGAACAAAATTAATATTCCAATTAGTTGCATGCTAATTTGGAATATTACATAAAACTCCTTAACAAAATACATTGCAAAGGGTGCTAGAGTCATTTATTTAGCTTATTAAACTGAAGGAAGACCTTCCAACAATCAGAGAAGTCAAAATGGTTGCAGAAATTGCCGAATGGAAACACTACAAACTCTCTTGAAATTTCATGTACATGACTATTTTAGCAGTCAACTTCAACGTTAATTTCTGACCAAATGGAATAAAAAAAAGGAAATTTGAAATATTTTTTTCTTCAGCAAAAGCCCATCTACAAAACCCTCTCTCAGTTTTTGTAAAGCCATCATGGTTTGGAAATTATGCACTCATCTTTGAGGCCTATTTTTTAGAATATTCACTAACCAAATTTATGAAAAAATTGTAGTATTCAACTTGGAGGAGGTCCAGCTCAGCATCCACCTAGTATAATGACACATCGACACTCTAGTACACTAATAAAATTAGTTGGTTTCAGTTAATAAGGGTTATTAAATGGATTTTTTTAGTGATTTAATGAAATAATAGTCCTTTCTGTATTCAAACTATGCAAAACAAAAATATCCCTAGAAATTCTCCAAGTGATGTAATCCTATTTTAAATAGGTCTCTAAGGTAGGAATTCAAAGCTGGTGGAAAATCATTTTTGTGAGTCCTCACTCTATAAATAGTGGAGTTTTAGAGTTAGAAGAGGTTGATTGATGTTTACTACAGGATACTATTGCAAAACTTTTAATCAGTAATATATAGTGACAACTTGCTTCTCTTGACCTGAGATTCAATAATATTCTCATGAGTATTTGTCTTTTATGTTCTACAATTTTATCTTTGGTATCATAACATTTGATTACTTAGAATTCATGGCTTACATGCTCTACCTTCCTTCAAACACTTAGTTTTCTGTGAATGTTATCTTTTCATCATAATATCTATATGCCTTAGCTTCCATGAGAGGAGTTTCACATGTCATTGAGTTCTTTACACTGACTCCATATGCCCAATGGTAGTGATTTGTCCACATATTTCACCTAGATAAAAAATACACTTAAAACCCAATTTCAGATTTACCCATATTTTGACCTTCATTTAGATAATATAATTCTATATGAGCCCTCTCAAGCTGAAAATGCTAGATTTCAGCTAAAAGTAGGTTTGAAATAGTTACTCTAGGTTGATTATTGAAGCAGCCCATCAATATTCAATATAGTGATAACATTTTGGTGTGTCTACAGGGAGACTAAAGATACATTTTCCTGAAATTTTGTGCTCAAACAGAAATACTAAAATCTTGAAGGTTGCAGCTCAGAAGCATTCGAGGCCGCATTCTACCTTGGCAACTCCATTCTTAAATAATTCATAAATTCATAGCTTCATGGTCACTCCACTGCTTGAATATCAATATCTTGATGAAGTTCCAAGATGAGTCCTATTGCAAGAAATAATATCAGGTATGCCCCTATGAGTTGGTCTCACATCCCTAGTTTTCCAAATCCTATGCCAAAAGTTAATTGGTTAACTTATCTTCCCATATTTAAAGATGAAATGAAAGATAATGTTTCTCTTCACTTGGTTAGATTCCACATGCATGTGGATAAGTTTCGAGTTGAGTTTCCTGAGTATTTTCTCATGAAAATGTTTATGGCCACCATAGAGGATGAAGCTAGAACATGGTATGAAGGGTTGCAACCGGGAATATTGTTCTCTCTAAGAGATTTCCATAGGAATTTCTTAGAACATTATAAGAAAACTAATTCTTCTTTGTCATTGTTACAAGACTACTATGATTTTTGCGAAGTTTTTATTCCATATCTTAAAAGAGTTGGTGATAATGGAGAGTGCATGGATGCGGATATGTTAGAGGCACTTTATGATTTCTATTCTCATGTTAGTTGTCATGATAATCAAGAAGGTTTCCGACAAATAGATGTGTCTTCTTTGCTTGAAGATGAAATTGATCATAAATTTGACAACGGAGTTACATACTATGACATTTGTGAAAATTTGCAACGGATTTCCCAATATTTAGTTGATAAAGAGGAACATAAAGTTTTCAGTTACAAGGCTCTTCACTTTTTTCATTTTTTAAACCTTTGAATGTTGAGAAACATGAAAATGGGAAGAAGCAAGGAGAAGCTTATGTGAAACATGTTTCTTTTTATCATCAAGAGAAGGTTGGTTCCTTGACTATGCTTAAAGGTTGTCACGAGGAAGCACTAATGGAGAATAATCAGCAAGTTTTTGATATACAATTTGGTGTCCCAAAATTTCCTACTACATATTTAAATAATAAAAAATTGTTTTTTTTGCATGATGATATACATGAAGTTCTAATTGTAATGCATGAAAAATCATTTCTAAACATCCATGTAGCACATGATATGGCTCCTCCCTTTGAAGATTTTCATTAACATTCAAAGCCTTACCTCAAGAATGATGTTGAAATTGAAGTCATAAAACAATGACAACTTGCAGTTATGAATGAAAATTATCCTTTGGACCATTAAGACATGATACTTTTCAGTGTTTTCTAGGATCCTATTGTTGATTTGCAGATTTCATCAAAAGAGGAAATTTTTCATGATATCATTTGGTAAGCCAATTTCAGTTATTAGTGAAGGTGGAGTTTATTTCATTTATAAGTTCAGGATATGGATTCAATTTTTATTCTAAGTTGCTAATAGATGGTCCACTAAAGAACAGTTAAGAAGCCTAGGTGTTGGATCAACTCTTTGATTGGTTATACTGGAGGTTTCATATTTCTTGAATTGAAAGTTTGGTCTTTAGTTGTTAGAGTAGGATTGGTATGTACATAAATAAGCTTTTTGGCAAAGCATCTCTTTCCGCATTTAATTTGAAGATTTTAATTTCAATTTTTGGTTTGTACAAGTGTTTTTGCTTCAAAAGCATATCAAGGATTGAATACAAGCTAAATAATATGACAAGAGGTTGGGATAAACCCAGTGGATAGGACACTTGGTCTGATGGTTCTTTTTTGCAACATAGGGGTTCAGCATCCCCATTGGAGCCACTATTATCCATGATAAAATTTGGTTGGTCTTAAGTTAATTAGGTTGAGTCACTTAGAGTTGAATAGGGTCTTTTGAAATCATAATTTTCAAAAAATTCACATATGTGAGGGGACTTAATGGTCATCATCCGTGTGATAGGAGTCAATGTCAAAGAAAAATCAAAAAATATCTCATGCATGAGAAAATATGGTCATTAGAGTGAATTTGACACTTTTACCCAAGTTCATAGCGAACTTAGTGTAAAACAGTCAAAATGCGTGTAATATTCCTAAATTAGCATGCGGCTAATTGGGATATTGGTTTTTGGTTTTTGCACCTAGTAGATGAATAAATGAGGGAGGAGACCCATACTTAACTTATATCAGCATAAAAATGCTCTTGGTATGAAAGGCGAACATGCTAGTAGCTGGATTTCACACCCTCATGTGTGAACAGGAACTTTTGCATGTGGACAAAGTTAAGTTTGACCAAGTCAACAGCATGCATGAAGAGGAGTGGATCTAATGTAAATAGATCAATGTGAACAAGGATCAGCTTAAACAAACATATGAGATATGGATAGAATACACTTGAGTGCTAAAAGGGATGAAGCAGGTTGAAGAGGTCAACCTTGACCAAATCAAACAACACAGTTTGGAGGAGTGGCCTTAATGGAGACACAACACAGTTTTGGAGGGAGATTGATCATGTGCATGTGGAAACCCTAATGGGTGTGACCCAAGGTGAGGAGACTCAAAAAGCGTATAAGGAAGAGAATGGCAGCCATTTGAGGTTAGCTTGATGATTACTGATTTGATGGTCAGCATGACTGTTTGACATTCTCTTGTTGTTTAGAAGATTTGCAGTGTTGTTTAGCACAAGGCATTCCTGTTTAGGAATTCCTTCTCCTACCTTGAGAGGCCTCTTGGAGGAGTATTGTAATTCATTTTTCCACATTTAGGCTTGAGGCCAAGCATCCTCCTTCAGCTAAAATGTTATTTCTGTAGAGAATAGTGTTGTGTTGTAGGGTGTTGCAGTGGAAGATCCCCAACACCACTTCCAAAGCTTGTATTTCAGAGGAGGAAGTCTTTCCTTCTCTGGGAGATCAGTGAGGGAGTCTTTGAGCTTCATTTCAGATATTGGAATGTGTCCAATGTACTTTCCATCTTCTACAGTGCAATCCTTTGTAGGAACTACATCATTTCTCTCTGTGTTGCAGTAGCAGGGTCAAGACCCTTGATCTTGAGCTTGTCCTTCGGGGAAAGGGCCAACCCTTCTCCCAGGATGATTGTATAAATCCTCTTCTTCTATTTCTTGTATATTTCAGCTACGTATATACAGAGCTACAGTATAACTACGTTTTTGTAGATCTAGATCTGTAGATCTGTCTTTATACTAGTACTTTCATGGAGCCCTTGCCGGGTTATTCTCATTTTGTATAAAACAGAAGAGATCCCCATTTTTCTCATCCATTGTATGATTGTAAACTCCAGATCTAATATTCCTCATTTATTGTTGCATAATACCTCATTAAAATAACATTGTTGTATGCTTCAGTATTTTCTGTTAGCAAAAGCCATGGGGTTTGGGCTTATTTGAGTTGTATTAGTTTGGGGAGACCTTTTTAGCTTGGCTAGATGGATTTTTATTGCTCCTATTTCTGCATGTGAGATGTTTATTGTATGAACTAAGGGATCCAAGTCCCATTTCTTACATTTATAGTGTAATTGTCTAAAGATATCCTTTTTATGGCCTTATTTACTACATTTCCCCAACTTTTGGGATCATGAAAGGTGTAATAAGTTGATGTTGTAACACTAATTGATAGCTTTATATTTCTTAACACATCTAATGAGTTAATAGCTTTTTTCTGCTCCAGCAGTGTGTTTACATATTGCTGCAGTCCCATTCTTGGGCATTTTCTAGCCATACTAGGTGTGAGAGGCATGTTTACCTCACTTAGTTGGATTGGTTTCTGATTTCCTCTTTGATTTGGGTCTTAGATTTTTATATCTAAGGGATCTAAGGGCTGATCTTGGTTTCTGTAGCACACATTCCTGAAAAATTCATTTTTCAGGCATGTCTTGCTAGCAGTCCCATTTTGGGGATATTACAGTGGTATCAAAGTTGTATGATTCTTAATTTGGAATATTACAATGGTATCAAAGCATATTCTTAGCTCAGCCTGTGAGTTTCAACCATAAGAAGATATAAGAGAAGGAGAAAATATCATAATGATGGAGAGAATGAGATTACTCTCATCACTTTTCAGATCTAGAAATAACCTCTCAAAGGAGGTTGGACGGATGAAAGAAGAAGAAAGCTACATTGAGACCTCTAGAAGGTTTCAAGAAGAGGAAGGACCATGCACTTCCTATTCTCACAAAGAAGAAGACAAGAATCATGGAGGACACTTGGATCATCAGATTCTAAGTGAATACCTTGTTAAGTATAAGTCTCAACCTAGACCCTTCAAGGGGACTCTAGCCTTCCCACAGTTCATTCAACTGGAGGAAGAGAGGAGACCCTGCAGAAAGGGAGAAATCAAGGGCAATAGATTTTTATTTTCCACTTTTGATGGGACATCTATAGCAAGGACTTGGGAAAGAAGACTCAGTGCATTCTTCCTACTACATCCAGTGGTAGAGAGAGAAGAAATAGAGATTGCAGCGCTGCACATGAAGGGAAAAGCAAGAACTTGGTGGTTCAGCCACATAAGTCATGCAAAAGTATCTAATTTTGTGGATTTCACTCAGAGGTTGATCAAGAGATCTGATGAAGAATAATAAGAGAGGGAGGAGCCCTCACCACCTCTTTAGGAGACTTGTATCAGCATTGTCACAACCTTGGAGTAGCAGCCTTCAACATCAATAGTTGAAGGAGCCAACATAGTAGAAGAACGAACTCTTGCAGCCATACAAGGTGTTCCCAAAGCCCAACAAGATATGATTGAATTTCCACTTTCTATTATTGCAGCAAATCTTTTAGAGGATTGTGGAAATATGTTGTTGCATGACCCAGGATCATCACTTATTGCTAATCTAGAGCAGCAAAGTTGCATTGCGCTATCCAAAAGAAGCAATGAAGAAAGAAGGACCCATTCCTCATGGGAGCACACATATATCAGTTTCATTGAGGAAGCAATGAAGGAAGAAGTAACAAGGAGTAGACATGTTGAGATGAAAAATATTTTCTCCTCTCTAGATGACACTTTCTCAATGAGCATGCCATAGCTCAAAGAGCGACTTCTACTTGCAGAATATCCAAGACCTCATTAGTTTTGGAAGGCCATGCATGAAGAGGAGGTCTCATCAAGTGATCCCATTGGAGGTGCACTTCAACATTCCATGAAGTGAAAAGTTCTTCAAAGATGTGAGAAGGTTGGTGTCCTACCATGGGAGGATACCAAGTATTTGCAGAATGAGATCCATCACCCACATTGGGCTAAGTGGATGATAGTATGGAGCAAGGGGTTTTTAAACCACTTGTAGATCTATGATACAGGCCAACAAGAAGCATGGTTGCACTGGATGCTCTTGGGTGAGTATGGTTACTACCCAAAAATTAATATTTTCTTGTCTCATGCCTTATGTCTCGGTGATAGAATGCATAAGAAGAGGGCATGGCTGCTTTGGCTATTAAGAAGAGAGTTTGGACATCACATGTCAAATCTTATGTCCATGTATTTACCCTTGTTTGAGGTATGTCTCATGTATTCACATGTATTTCTGTTTGAGATATATCTCATGTATGTACCTTAGTTTGGGAGGAAGGATGACTCCCACATGATGTGGTATAAGGGAGCTTGTGTGCACTATGTTGATGAGACATCTCACATGTCCATCATTGTATTATTTCTCCATGATTTTCATTTTGATAATTCAAGAAGGCAGCAAGAGCCCTTGTTACTATGGTTACTATTGGGAGAGTATGGGCTGAAATTTCTCCATACTCATCATGATATTTCTAGAGAGGGGAATGGCACATTCAAAGTGAAAAGAGGCTACCCTTTAGCATTGGAGGACAAGGAGCGGCTTCCACATAGGAGGAAGAGCTTCTCACATAGCAGCATATTGGTGAATGGCTTTGGCATGTGTAATGTCAAAGAGAGAAGTCATGGAGTGACAAGAGCCTTATCACTAAGGCCTACAATGCTGTCACTTGGGAATTTGTTTCTATTGATGGAGTGTTCCAAGGGGAGTATGCATCATCTCATTCTACAGACTTTTATGAGAAGAGTCTCATGGGAGGACTCATTCATGGACCTCACTTTCAGCTTACTCACCATGCATGGTAAGAAATACATTTCTGTACTTATTGATTATTCCATTGAGTATTTCTATCTTCTCACCATATATGAATAGTGCATTGCTCCACAAGAGGGCAAGATTATTTTTGGGTTACATGGTCACTTTAGGGCCAACCTTTGTAATGATAATAACCCATATATACATGACTTTGGGCAAGTGTCTTGTTATTTTGATCATATACAGTTGATATATACTATTGCTTACTACCACATAGTAGATGAGCAATCATGCAAAACTAATAACTTGTTGGAGGACAACTTGCCACATGAGGTTCTCAGGCAGCAGTTGGGAAGACTGCATTGTATCCACTTGATAAACCATTCGTATCATCCAAACTTACATGTAACCTTCAACATTTTTCTGGTTTGGATGCCAAATGGTGATGATGTGCCATTCATTTTGTATGGAATGGTTTGGGCTAACATGATTCATGAGATGGGAGAGAGGATATTTCGAGATCCAACCTTCTTCTTTCCACTTGAGGGAAACCTTTTTGCAACCCCAGATCAACATGTTCTCTACACTTATCATGGGTGGAGAGGAGGATATCATGGGGTAGGCCATTTTTCCTACCATGTTCAACTATTTAGCCCACCTACATTTCAAGAGCCAAAGGTGGAGGAGATTCTTCATGAGTTACCATTCTAGAGGGTGGCTCATTTTGTATGGATGATAGCTTGTAGATGAAGATTTCACATGGGGATGATTGTTCCCAATACATTTCAGACTCCATACCTTGAGAGGACCTCTAGACAACACATGGTTGCCTCCTTGAGTATTTCACCTTTTTATGATGATGGCTAGTTGGGATTTTCACCAAATACTAACTTACATGCTTGGGAGGGGCACTATGGAGTTTCATTGATGAGACAACATCATATCCTTTGGAGGAGTTCATCATATGAGGATTCTACAGGAGGAAGGAAGGATACTTTCCAATTCTATCCTTTTAGTTGCTTGAGGACAAGCAACATTTGGGAGGGGAGGACTGTGATATTCCTAAATTAGCATGCAGCTAATTGGAATATTGATTTTTGGTTTTTGCACCTAGTAGATGAAAAAATGGGGGAGGAGACCCATACTTAACTTAGAGTAGCATAAAAACCCTCTTGGTATGAAAGGGGATCATTCTAGTAGCTGGATTTCACACCCTCATGTGTGAACAAGAACTTTTGCATATGGACAAACTCAAGTTTGACCAAGTCAACAACATGCATGAAGAGGAGTGGATCATCAATGTAAATAGATCAATGTGAACAAGGATTAGCTTAAAAAAACATATGAGAGCTAGATAGAAGACACTTGAGTGTGAAAAGGGATGAAGTAGGTTGAAGAGGTCAACCTTGACCAAATCAAACAGTGCATTATGGAGAAGTGGCCTTAATGGAGACACAACACAGTTTTGGAGGGAGATTGATCATGTGCATGTGGAAACCCCAATGGGTGGGACCCAAGGTGAGGAGACTCACAAATCTTATAAGGAAGAGAATTGTAGCCATTTGAGGTTACCTTGGTGATTATTGATTTGATGATCTACATGATTGTTTGGCATTCTCTTGCTATTTAGCAGAGTTGCAGTGTTGTTTAGCACAAGGCGATCATGTTTAGGAATTCCCTCTCTTACCTTGAGAGGCCTCTTACAGTAGTATTTTACTTCATTTTTCCACATTCAGGCTTGAGGCCAAGCATCCTAATTCATCTACAGCATTATTTCTATAGATAATAGTGTTGTGTTGCAGGGTGTTGCAGTGGAAGATCCCCAACACCACTTCCAAAACTTGTATTTCAGAGGAGGAAGCCTTTCTTTCTCTAATATATCAGTGAGGGAGTACTTGAGATTCATTTCATATCTTGGCATGTGGCCAATGTAATTTCCATCTTCTACAGTGCAGTCCTTTGCAGGAACTGCGTCATTTCTCTCTGTGTTGCAGTATCAGGGTCAAGACCCTTGATCTTGAGCTTGTCCTTTGGGGAAATGGCCAACCCTTCTCCCAGTATGATTGTATAAAGCCTCTTCTTATATTTCTTGTATATTTCAGCTACATATATACAGAGTTTTATTATAGCTGCATTTTCCCAGATCTAGATCTACAGATCTTTCATTTTATACTTGTACTTTCATGGAGCCCCTACCGGGTTATTCTCATTTTGTATAAAAAGGAAGAGATCTCCATTTTTCTTAGCCATTAGATGATTGTAAAATAAATATCTACTATTCCTCATTTATTTATGCATAAAAACTCATTAAAATAATGCTTTTGTATGTTTCAGTATTTTCTCTTAGCAAAAGCCATGGGGTTTGGGCTTCTTTGAGCTGTATTGGTTTGGGGAGACTTGTTTAGCTTGGCTAGAGGGATTTTTTTTACTCCTATTTCTGCATGTGAGATTTATATTGTATGAACTAAGGGATCCAAGTCCCCTTTCTCACATTTATAGTGTAATTTTCTGAAGATAGCCTTTTTATGGCCCTATTTGATGCATTTCCCCAACTTTTGGGATCATGAAAGGTGTAATAAGTTTTTGATGTAACAATAATTGATAGATTTTTGTTTCTTCACACATCTCATGATTTAATAGCTTGTTTCTACTCCAGCAGTGTGTTTACATATTGCTGCGGTCCCATTCTTGGGCATTTTCCAGCCATACTAGGTGTGAGAGGCTTGTTTACCTCACCTAGTTTGATTGGTTTCTGATGTCCTCTTGGATTTGGATCTTAGATTGTTAGATCTAAGGGATCCAAGGGATAATCTTGGTTTCTGTATTACACATTCCTAAAAAATTCGTTTTTCAGGCATCTCTTGCTAATAGTCCCATTTTGGGGATATTACAGTGGTATCGAAGTTGTATGATTCTTAATTGGGAATATTAAAATTCACTACGAACTTGCCTAATGATTTTTTTTCCAACCTTATGATTTTTTGATATTTTTGAGGCATTCAAGGCATTTAAGGAGGTAACTGAATCATCAAATGAGTTCAAGAAATGTCATTGGGACATTCGTTTAAGGGGGCAGCTCAACTATCAAACTTCATGTGTATGACAACTCATCAAGGCAAAAAACCATGCCAACTCATTAATTGGAAAACTCACCATATCAACCTTGATTCTGTCAAGTTCTTAACTCCAGTGTATGAGTGGTCAACACCTTAGCATGTCAGTTTGGCTCGATAGAGATGCTACATGCTAAATTGAAGAAAAATGGTCTTAGAGTGATTATGCAAGATGTTGATGTTAAACATGGTAAGCCACACATTTTTGTTCACTTTTTGTCTTAGGATATCATCACAAGACATATGTAGGTAGCAAAGATGATTTTTGGGCAAAGAAGAAGAATTACAAAAAAATCTGCCAAACGAGGTGAGTTTGTAGCATGCTCTAGGCTTGAGGCAGAGTTTTCACTATGAACTCACTGTAAGTTTCCTTAAGCCAAAAATACTTAAAATAATACATGTAAGAGAGTGCTAGAGGCATGAATATATCTTATTATAATTAAGGAATACCCTCCAACAGTCATAGAAGTCAAAATGGCTGCAGAAATTGCCAAATAGAAAGCTCTACAAACTCTTCGCTGCGAACTCTCTTGAAATTTCCTGTACATGAATCTTTTAGAAATCAACTTGAAGTTCAATTTTTTACCAAATGATAAAACATTTTTGACATATGAAATAGTTTTTGCTTCAAAAAAATCTCATCTAAAAAAACCTCTCTCAATTTCTGTAAAGTCATCAGGATTTGGAAATTATGCACTCGTATTTGAGGACTACTTTTAAAAAATTTCACTAACCAAATTTATGAAAAATTTGTAAAATCCAACTTGAAGGAGGTCCAACTCAACATCCACATGGCATAATGACACATCAGCACTCTATTACACTCAAAAAAATAGTTGGTTAAAGTTTATAACGGTTATTAAATGGATTTTTTGAGTTATTTAATGAAAGAAGAGTCATGTTTGTATTCAAACTCTGCAAAACAAAAATATCCCTAGGAAGTCTCAAAGTGATGTAATCCTATTTGACATAGGTCTTTGAGGCAAGAATTCGAAGCTATTATGGTGGAAAATCATTTGTATGGGTCCTCACTCTACAAATAGAGGAGTTTTAGAGTTAGAAGATGTTGATTTATGTCTACTACAGACTACTATAGTAAAAATTTTCATCAATAATATGCAATGACAGATTGCTTCTCTTGACCTGAGACTCATTGATATTATCATGAGTATTTCTCTTTTATGTTCTTCAGTTTTATCTTCAGTATCGTAGTGTTTGATTACTTAGAATTCATGGCTTACATTCTCTAACTTCCTTCAAACACTTAGTATGTTGTGAAATTTATCTTTTCATCAGAATATCTATATGCCTCAACTTCCATGAGAGAAGTTTCATATGTCATTGAGTTTTTTACAGTAACTCCATATGCTCAATGGTAGTGATTTGTACACATATTTCACCTGCATAAAAAACAAACTTAAAACCCAATTTTAGATTTAGCCATGTGTTGAACCTCATTTATATAATACCTTTCTATATCCTTGAGAGAGCCCTCTCAGGCTGAAAATGATAATTTTTCAGCTAAAATTAGGTTTGAAATAGTTACTCTAGGTTGACTGTTGAAGCAACCCATCAGCATTAAATTTAGTGATAACATTTCCACTGCCTTCTTTCTCTGTCCACATTTCATAAGGAAAGGGAGTAGTATGATGCCATCCTCCACTCAAGCTGCCCACTCTGGCTTCAATGCTTGTCACCGTAGGCCAGTACTTCATTAGGCAGATAGTTATGACAATTAAGGGTTGTTTTTATGGGCCTACTCACGACATGCAAGAGGGAAACCAACAAATATGCAACATGCATTCAATTTCCATGTAGCAATCCACCATAGCCTTTCCCTCTTATAAATTTTGATTTGTATGTCCCTCCATTCAGGCCAGTGATTAATTTATTTTCACAAATGAATAGTTTACATAAATAGGTTTATATAAATGGGTTTTTGTGGAAAAGGAGTTGTTACACATTCTCATATTCGAGAGTATATTTCCATCACACAAAATACTCTATCTTCTCATTGTTGTTGATAACCATAATTCTATAAGCCACAATATCCTCTAGCTTCAACTTTGGGTGATCAACAATGAAGGATGTTATGTGCGATGGCATTCTTATAGTCTTCAAAATAGTATTATATATATCTATATAATGCATATCTCCATCGTCAGTGAAAAAACTTGTGTATTATATTTTTTTTAATGGTTTATATTTTATTCTCCTCACATTCACATCAAGTATAGTTGAGGTAGCAGATTGCATCATCCACCTTGGTAAATATGGTCCAATATTACTCAATATTAGTTCTTGGATAGGTATTAATGTGCATTTGGAAATTGTAAAAAACATCATTTTAGAGAGGGTACATTGGAATTGCAAGTTCACCACCCTCGGTCTTGTTTCTGTTGCACATTATACACATTGCATTACTTTGCTAGGCCTTGCGAGCAGTTCAAATTCCAATATCATGAGTTTTTTTTAGTCAGTTGGTTTCATTTATGCTAAAGTTCAATTTGCTAGTGAATTTGAGATAACTAGACTATCATCATCCATATTTCTCAAAAATTCAATTTCAGTCAAACCTAATTAATATTAGTTGTTGTATCGTTATTGATGTGCATTTGGAAATTTCAAAAGGTATTGTTCCAGAAGGGACACATTAAAATTACAAGTTGGTCATCCTTATTCTTGTTCCCATTGCATATATTTTACATGTTATATTTCCGCTCTATGCCTTGGGGGTTTTTCATCTTCCACTTTCTAGTCTCACAATTTAAATTGTGAGCCTTTGGTCATGTTCATTTTTCTTTTCTAGTCATTGAATCAGTATGTTTGTCTTTGTAAATTATGTTATTTTTCATAATTGATTTTACTTTTAGGCTTTAGCCTGACGTAATATTTTTGGTAGCTCATTTTTTTTATATCATATCAGGATAATGGACTCTGCTTGATCAATGTGTCAAACAAAAGGTCTTATACACATGTTTAAAAATTCCATTTATGTTAATGTGTGCAACGGATCGATAAGGTTGCGAATTAACATAAATAGAAGAACATAAAGCCAAATCTGAGAAAACATAAACAAATAACACATTATTTGATTACGGAGTTCTCTAAAATCTCCATGGCTACCTCTCTGGGCCGCTTTTCAATCAACAAACCACTTCTATTAGGCTTCAAATTTTCACTTACAACAATGACCTCAAAATTGGAGGTTCAGATGCAGAAAAGGACTGCAGAATTGAAATCAGCATGAAAAATCCTGAAAATTGAGTATAAATTTGACCATATTTGGACCAAGTGACCTCTCGACCTCCAAAAAGTCATTCTCCACCTGCAACTCTGCCAAATTTGGAGAAATTTCATGAAAATTGGGAATTTCTGTTATGTGTAATGGAGGCGCTAACTTTTTTTGGTGACGCTCTTCGTTCCTGCAACTTCAAATATTTAAAACTTCATTCCACTGTACATGTGAGTGCTTCGGACAATGGATATATAGCAAAGTTTGGGGAGGGGAGGTCGGAGGTTCGAATCCCCTCGACCTTGATCTGTGGCGTGATTCATGTGTTTTATCATGTGGATAATGTGATTATATTTTTATAATAATATTGTAAACCTTATCAAATGCACCCACTCCGTTCACATATTTGTATGCTAGTGGGGGTGTATATTAACAAACCATTAACCATTTAATATGTATAACAAATATAACATGGTGGATGGCATAGCCACCACTTATAGCAGGCTCTGTCATCTTTTATCTCCACTTCATTAATATATTAACCATAAATATATCCAAATCTTCCATCATATCAAGAACTACCTTCCAGTATTTATGGTTAGATGGATTTGGTGAAGTCACTTGTCAGATTTGGAGGTCAAGGGTTCGACTCCCTTGGAGACTTTTTTGAATTCCTTATTTCCATATGGCCTCAGTAAGAGATTCCACATGGAATATATAGATTTTCCATGTTTTCCACTATGTGTTCCCAGTCACTGCAAACTCATTAGGTCATGTGGCTTTCCCAGGTGGCACCATGTGGCCTTTCTTCTTGAAAACGCTAGAAAAACTTCAACTGAGCATAGAATTCACATATTATGTCCATTTGATGTGTCATTCATGGCATTGAGTGTGTATCATCAATCACTTCAACATGGTACTATGTGGTAATTCATTTGAAGCCTTTTTAAGATGAGCATTTGCATTGATCCACCTGGATCAATCCTTCCCACTGAGAAGCTTGCAAACCACCAAAATTTGGTTTTATTTTGAAAACAAGTGAGGATATAATTCTTTCACTCTCTTTGTTTCTATCCATCGAGCTGTGCTGGGATTTGTGCCTTTGAGTCTGATCTACAGGTATTCCACATCTCCGCATCTTGAATTTTTGACCCTTTTGTCCCAAATTACATCCTCCTGAAGTTCATTCATGTATTCTGGAGCGAAATCTTCTATGGATGGTACTTGGCTTCATTATTATTGATCATCGATCATAGAAGGCTCATAAAGGCACAAATTTTTCACATTTATGATGGAATAAATTTGCATGTAAGGTGGCAACTCTAAATGAAAATCCTTATTACCAATCTTGTCCAAGATTTCGAAAGGATCATATCTGATTGATTTTAAATTTTTACCTTCTCCTTGAAGGCTTTCCTTGTTAATGTGTAACCAAACTTGATCACCCACCTTGAAGTTACAATCCACCCTATGGGGGTCATGTATTTATTTGTATTGTGCCTGACTCTTCTCGAGTTATTCTTGAAGTACTTGTTGTATCAACTGATTATGTTTCATGAAGTGACTAGCTTTGTCCTTCTCACTTTTTCATCTTTGCAAAAAATAAATTCCAAAGGAGACTTAGGTAAATACCCAAAACAAGTCTCAAAATGATCTTGCTAAGTAGAAGAGTGCTTTTCTTGATTGTACATTTCATGTTGTATGTAAGGTATATGTTCGTCCCAAAGTTTTGGATGCTTGTTGTTGTATCCTCAAAGAAATTGAACCATTGTTTTGTTGAATGCCTTTGTCTCTCCATCTATCTGCAGATGAAATTTTGCGCTCTTCTTCAATTTTGTGTCCATGAATTCCCACAAACTTGAAAAAAACTTACCAACAAATCTATTGTCTTGATCAGATACAATTGATGTGGGAAATCCAAAATGAACACATACATTTTCAAAGAACAACTTAGATGTTTTTTCAGTTGTGACTTGTTTAGTAAATGGTGTTAAAATACACATTTTACTGAACCTATACACTACTTCTTACAAGTAGTCATGACTTTTCCTAGACATAGGTAATCCTCCTACAAATTCCATTGAAATTCTTTCCCATGGACGAGATGGAATAGGCAATGGAGTATACAATCCAAAATTTTTGTTACTATGTTTACTAATAGCACACATAGAACATCCCTTTACATATTTTGATACAGTGTCAATCATCCTTGGCCGCTAACAAAATATTTGAAGATGTGCAACTGTCTTGTTGACACCAAAATGTCCTACAATTAGAGAAGTATTTGCTTCTATTATGACATGAACTCTTTCATTCATTGGAATGCACAAATTTCCAAGATGATATAAAACAATTTCATGGAGATGATAATCAAATGCTTCACTTTGCTTTCCATTTGTTAAAGTTGCATAAATTTCCTTAGAGTCATCATCATTAGCATATTGTTCAATATATCCTTCATGTGATATTGAGTTGTGCTTAAGAACTGTTGATGCATTAATTATTGGTCTTGATAATAAATAACCAACTTTATTATGTATGCCTTTCTCATTTCTGACTACTAAATGAAATTATTGTAGAGAACCCATCCAACAATAGTGCCCTGATTGTTGTATCTTACTTTGTGAATGAAAATATTGAGGTAGTTCATGATCTGTGTGAATTATTGTTTCTTTACCAAGAAAATAATGTTTCTGCTTCTTTACGCTCTGAACCAGTGCATATAATTCTTTATCATATGTAGGATAGTTAGCTACTGCTAAAGTAAAAGTCTTAGAATGAAAGCATATAGGTATTTTATGTTGGAGCAACACAGCTCCCATGGCATAGTTACTTGCATTTGTTTCTAACTTGAACATTTGTTGCAAATCAGGCAATGCCAATATTGGTGCAGTACTTATCTTTTTTTTCAGTATGTAAAAGGATTTTTGTTGTTTGCCTCCCCATCGAAACTCTTTTTTAATAATTGTTAAAGAATGAAAAGGAGCTGCAATAAGGGAGAAGTTTGCAATAAACTTTCTCCAATACTACGTTGCACCTACATATATCCTAACTTTTGTAGTAGTTCTTGGGCGTGGCCAATTTACAATACACTCAACCTTTGAAGGGTCAATATTTAACTCACCATTCCCTACAATATATCCTAAGTAAACTAATGAAGTTCTATCAAATTCACATTTGGACAGTTTTACATATAATTGTTCTTTTCTTAGGATATCTAATACCTTATTTACATTCTTTACATGATCATTTAAATTCATACTAAACACAAGAATATCATCTAAGTAAAATATTACAAAATTATCTACGAATGGCCTAAATACATCATTCATGATGCACATAAATGTATCTAGTGCATTCGTCAAGCCAAAAGGCATGACCATCCACTCGAAGACTCCCTGCTTGGTCTTGAAATTTGTCTTCCAAATATCATGTTCAGCAACTCTGATCTGACGATATCCACTACGCAAATCCATCTTAGTAAAATACACAACATCCTTCAACTGATCTAACTTGTCATCAATACATGGAAACAGACAAAAGTTCTTTATTGTCATCTTTTTCAAGGCTCTAAAGTAGAAACACATCCTCCATGAATCATCCTTCTTTCAAACAAAAAAGATAGGTGAACCACACAGAGAAGTGCTTGGATGAATCATACCTTGATCAAGAATTTCTTGAACCTACCTATTTATTTCTTCATTCTCTAATGCCAATAGCCTATACATTCCAATGTTAGGTAGAGAAACATCATGGTGCAACTGAATTTCATATTCAATTTGTCGCTTAGGAGGAAGACCTTTAGGTTCTTGAAACAAACCATTCTAATCAAAAATAACCTTAACAATATCTTCTTTCAATTCGGGTTGACATCCTTCAAAAGCATTGGAATCTGTAATGTCCTTTATTTTTACAGCCATAAGCATGAATTGTTTTCTAGAATTTAATATTCTCTTCATTTGTCCTGAGTTGATGAGTGAAAAAATATTTGAACTTATGAGCTCTAATGGTGTAATTTACTCCATATTTAGGTAATTGATATTTGTTTTCTTCTTGATATAAAATAGCCTTTCTATCATACAAAAATGGACTACCAAGTACAATTCCACATATATCAAGTGGGACTATATCTAATTCTACCACATCCATGTATTGTGAGCTTATGGCAAAATGAAGTTTACATTGTTTAGATACTTCAAGTCTTGTTTTGTCACAAATTCATCCTAATGGATATGGTTTTGATGAGAAGTAGTTAAAATGTCCAACTTTTTAACAATAATTTCGGAAATCAAATTGAATTGTGACCCACTATAAAACAAAGTATCAATTTTTTTTATGTTTAGCCATTACTCTAATATGAAAGAGCTCACTTCTTTTCCTTTCATCATTTGCCACATTATGAACTTTAAAATAACTGGTACTAGTAATAGGATTTTTACCTTTAATGCTCATGGCTATCACCTTCATTTCATCTCCTAAATTTGATTCCAAGTCTTTGAATGTAAATGCAACATTATTTTTCCCCTTACTGAATTCCTTTGGCTTCAGCTCTAGATGTAGCTTCCAACAGTGACTTTCATCGTGACCCTCTTTCTGGAAATGTGAACAAGTCACTTTTTCCTTTTTAATTTCCATTGCCTTTTTCATTTTCCACTTTTTCTTTCCTTTCCCTTTATGTTTACTTTCTATATATTTGGATGAAGGTACAAATTCTCTATTTTATCCTCTATATTCTATGTGAATGGCTTGTACTGTAACGCCATCTAAGCTAGTAGGATTTAACATCAAAATAGGATGTCGTAAATAACTATGATTTCAACAAAGTTTTTGGAGATTATAATGCTATACCTAACGTTAATGCACACTTTCGAAATTATTGTGTATAGGTCTAAACATTTTGACCTGTTAAGTTGATGCAAATTTTTCCAACTCATCATAGCTTATTGAACATAGGCTAAAGGATAAAATTGCTTCCTTAAAGCAGAAATAAATTCACTCCATGATGAAATAATCTTACCATATATTTGAAGGTAAATTTCATTTTTTCCTTCCCACCATACGAGTGCAGTTCCTCCAAGTCTTAAACATCCCAATTGAATATTTTGTCGGTCATTCACTATATTTTGTATCCTGCAATAGACTTCAACTTGATCCAATTGTCTAATTTTTCAACATTTAATTCACCATCATAAATTGGAAAATCAAATTTTACATCAAGCTTAATTGAAGAAGAAACTTTTTTTTTTTCCTTTACTTTTAGAAGACACAGAATCTAAGGATGAAGAAGGAGGGGATTTTCTTTTTTAAGAAGATGATGGAGGAAAAGGTGGAGGATTAGTATTTGGTGTTGTTTTCACTTTTGCCTTTGATGAAGTCACCTTGACTTTTCCTTTTTTAAATTCATTGTACATCTCCTCAACCATGGATTTGATTATCATGAATGAGTCTACGAATTGAGCTTCTCTTCCAACCGGTCCTCCTTCTTTAGCCATCTTTTTCTTCCGAAATATCCTTCTAATCTCTGATTTTGGTGAAGAAATTTATCCTTTTCCTTGCTTTAGTTTCAGCCTTGTAATCATTCAACACTGTCAAGCCTCATTAAATTGTGGGCTTTGATACCAAAACTTGATCAATTTGTCAAAAAAAGGTCTTATAGACATGTTTAAAAACTCCATTTATGTTAATGTGTTCAACGGATCAATAAGATTGTGAATTAACATAAATAAAAGAACATAAATCCAAATATGAGCAAATATAAAAAAATAACACAGTATTTGATTTTGGATTTCACCATAACCTCCCTGGCTACCTCTCTAGCCCGCATCTCAATCAGAAAACTACTATTATTAGGCTTCAAATGTACACTTATAGAAATGACCTCAAAATCAGAGGTTTAGATGCAAAAAAGGACTGTAGAATTGAAATCAACACGACAAATCATGAAAAATGAGTATAAATTTGACCATATTTGGACCAGGTGACCTCTGGACCTCACAAAATACATTCTCCACCTACAAAGTTGCCTAATTTGGAGAAAAAATACCAAAACTGGGCAATTATGCTATCTTTAACAGATGCGGTAACTTTGGCTGGCGACGCTCCTAGTTCCTACAACTTCAAATATTAAAAAATTCATTCCATTGTAAATTTTGGGGAAGGGGAGGTCAAAGATTCAACTCCCCTAGACCCTAATCTGTGGCGCGTTTCATGTGTTGTATCCTATGGATAATGCGATTATATTTTTATAATAAGGTTGTAAACCTTATCAAATGTGTGTGCTCTGTTGAAATATCCATATGTTGTTGGGGGTGTATATTAATACATCGTTAACCATTTAATATGTATGCCAAATTTAATGTGGTGGATGGTGGAGCTGCCACTTATGGTGGGATCTCTAATCCTTTATATTTTCGCCATAAATATATCAAATTACTCCATTATATCAATAAATTTTGGTCCCATTTTTTGAAATTTAGGCTGCCCTAGAGTCGACGCCTCCCCCATGGATTCCTAGGGTTTCTGCAACCCTGCAATGGGAGTCGTCAGGGTTCCTCCCCTCCCTCACAGTGGCACCACTCGTCTCTCTAGGATCCATGACTCTGCCTAATACTGCAACCTAATAATGGCTTCCCCAGCGAGGGGGTAGGTGCTCCTCCCCCTCCTGAAAGCTCTCCAACTGTCACAACAAATATGAATTTGAACAATTAGAACCTTCCCTCTGACTCTGCAGGCCCATAGGAAAATCTAAACGCTGAAAAAAATGAAAAACAAGTGACCCAGAATTTCAATACAAAGCATAAGAAATCCTCCTCCTCCACGTGCATATCGATAATGGACAACCATCCAAAAATCGACCTACCTGGATAGCACATCAATGCAAAAATTCAGTATATGAAGAACTATGCTCTCATTGGTAAATTCATAGGCTTCTGGCCTACTGAGAAAGCTCTCCAACCTTGGATAAACTCTAAATGGAAACCAAAGGGTCACGTTACCCTGCAGCTTGGACCAAAGGGCTTCTTCAACGCTATTTTCAACTGCATCGAGGATAGAAACCGCATCATGGACGGGGGTCCATACTTCTTCAACTTCGCAGGCCTCTATCTGAGAGACTGGGTTGAAAGATTCAACCCAAATAAGGAGGATTTTAACTGGGCTCTTGTTTAGATCTGGATGTATTTGTTTTCGATGGAATATTGGGATAAATAATCCTTAAAATATATTGGAAATGGATTGGGAGAGTTCATCAAGATTTCCAAAGAGACCAAACTCAGATGCTACATAACCTATGCCAAGATCTGCGTCTACATGCACCTGGCCAAAGCCTTGACAGATTTAGTAATTCTCTTTCATGATGATTTTGAATGGGTTCAAACCATAGATTACGAACATGTGCCTTTTTTATGTTGAAAATTTCGTCAACATGGCCATCTCTTTAGATATTTCCCCTTAAATCAACCTCCTAAACCTACCCCTGGCATAGAAATTACTGATGATGATGGCTTTACCAAAGTTCCCAACTGCAAAAAGAACTCTAAGAAACCCAATGTCATCCCCAAAGTCTCTCCATCCCCCCCTACTAGCAACAGTTTTGAAATCCTTTCAAACCATCCTATCCTGGAAGGGGAATCCTCTCGTCCCACCTCTAAAACCCCCAAAGTGTCCTCTCCCAATCCCTATGTTATTCCTTCGCTCATCCCCATCCCCCCTCTCCCTCATTATACTACTCGAAACACCCCTCAGTCTAGCCAGTCAAGCAAAGACAAAGCCATTTTCATTTGGAACTCCACCCTAGTGGAAATCGATGACAAAGCACCTCAAGTAGCATGGGAGGTAGGATCTAAAGTAGAAAATAATCAACCTACCCAAATGGAAGAAGAACTGAAAAGTATCGACCTAGGTGATCTGGACATGTTAGCAATGGAGATGGCCTGTAAAAACAAATAATATGATAAGATACCCCCCAGGTAGATTGAAATCCTAGAAGTCGTACTCTTTTGGGCTCAGTAATGCAATTCACTGGGCATTCAAGATGGAAGCCCTTGGGATGAAAAAAATCTCATAAAGGAGTCAAAGAAAAGAAGGCAGAAAAAATATCTACAGAGAACCATCATTGTGGGAGAAATTTTAGTTGAATCGGGGTGATACCCCAAGCTGACCAAGTTCTTTCGGCCGGTCTCCCATAGTTCTCAATGAAGATCACATCATGAAATATCTGAGGGCTCAATAGCCCCGCCAAGCACCAAATGATCAAGAAAATGATAAATCAAGATAGACCAACTATTTTCTTCATGCAAGAAACAAAATGTACCAGTACTATCCTAGATTTTATCATCACCAAGTTATGGCATGGCTACACTACCATGACGGTTGATGCCTCAAGCACCTCGGGTGGTTTGGCCATTGCCTGGGACCCCCTTCTCATCTCCCTCTCTGACATTCACGCTTCACACAATTTCATTCAGGCTTCTTTTCACTTTATTGGCACCAACATCCATGGTCACCTCACCAATGTTTACTTCCCCTAGATCCCTCAAAAGAAAATAGCCATTCTTAATTCCCTTGACATCCTAAACTCCACCAGGCATCATCCTCTCTAGATTATCGATGGTGATTTCAATATGATCACTAGGCTTGAGGAAAAAAAAGGAGGCTGACCCAGGCTTGATATTGATAGCCTTAGCTTCATATATTTATTTCAAATAAACTGGTTGATTGATCTTCCCTTTTCTAATGGTATGCATACCTGGAACAAGAGAAGAACTGGCTCTCAGCAGATAGCCTCAAGATTGGACCATTTCCTCATTTCAAACAATGTGATCCATCTGGGAGACAACATCTACTCCCCCATTCTTCCATATGCCAGTTATGATCATTGGCCAATCCTTTTTCAGTGGTCACACCTTAGAGCCACAAAAAATTGACCGTTCTGCTTTGAGAAATTTTGGCTATTTCATACGGACTTGAAAGACTTGGTCACTGCTTTGTGGAGTGGTTTCACTCCCCTTGCTGGCTCCAAAATGTATCAATTCCAAAAAAAACTCAAGCTTCTCAAATAATCTCTTAAGAAATGGAACCATTCCACATTTCGTAACATATTTCAGCATCAAAACGATATGAATCAGCAAATGTCCAATCTACAATTGCGTATCATTCAAGAGGGTAGATCAGAAACTCTGGCTCTCCAAGAAATGATCCTCCTTACCAAATTTGATGAGTGAAGACTGTAAGAGGAAATTCTATGGAAGAAAAATTCAAGAATTAGATGGCTCAAAGAAGGGGAGAAGAACACCAAATTCATTCATCGATCCACTATTCAGAGGCATATGCATAATAGTATCGCAAGCCTCAACAATAGTCAAGGGAATAAGCTAGAAGACCATGAGGACATAGACAAAGAACTACTCAGCCACTTCAAGAGCATCCTGCAGGAACCTCCAGGATACAGGCTACCATCAATTGGAAAGATCACGCAACATATCCCCAAGCTTGTCACTGGGGAGTGCAATCAAATGTTACTCACACCGATTTCCCTACAAGAAGTTGAACAAGTTATGGCTCAGCTCAAAGACGGAAAAGCTCCTGGTCCTGGTGATTGCACTTCCAAATTTTTCCACTTCTTCTGGGAAAGGATCAAGCTATAAGTATGGGATTTGGTAGAAGAGTCTAGAAGTATGCATTAGATCCTCCCTTAACTCAATGCAAACTTCCTAGCTCTCATCCCCAAAGAAGAACACTTTGTCACCCTAGAAAAATACAAACTCATTTCCTTGTGCAATGTCATATACAAGATAATATCCAAGGTAATAGCCAATAGGCTTAAACCCCTCCTCCCTATGCTCATCTCTCTAGAACAGACTGGATATGTGGAATTTTGTCAAATCCTGGATGGGATCATTCTCACCCATGAAGTCACCCACTCTCTGAAGCATTTGAAGAAAGCAGGTATGCTCTTAAAAATTGACCTCTCCATAGCTTTCGAAAAATTGAGCTGGGAATACATCAATCAGATGCTCTTGGATTTTGGTTGCAACCCCACCTCGACTCACTAGATCATGAGCCTCATCTCATCCTATTTTTATTCCATTCTTGTCAACAGGGCCCCTTCCCACCCCTTCATGAGGTATTTGACAGGGGGATCCTCTTTCACCCTTTCTCTTCATCCTCATGGTTGAAGGTTTGGGTCGTCTCATCTAACATGCATCCTCTTCCCTCTCTCTTCAGGGTATCGCTATTCATGACAATTATATCATTACTCACCAACAATTTTTCAATGATAATATGTTGTTTGGCTACCCCTCATTTCAAGAAGCCAACACCTTCAATTCGCTACTTGATACCTTCTCTAAAGCCTCTCAAACCACCATCAATGCCACTAAGTCACAAATCTTCGTCTTTAACACCCCTGCCATTGCTCATTGAAAAATTCCCAGAATATTAGGCTTCTACATTGCCACTCTGCCTTCTAAATACCTTGGTACTCAACTCATTGATTCTGCTATCAAGCACTCCTCCTGGAAATATCTCTTGGACAAATTGGAAGCCCACTTGTCATCCTGGACTCAAAGAACCCTCAATATTAAAACCTGACTAGTCTTGATCAAAGTGGTCCTCCAATCCATGCCCCTTTATCTCTTCTTAGTATTGGCAGCTCCTAAATGGGTTCTAAAAAGTATCTAAAATCTGCAACGAAATTTCCTTTGTGGAAGTTATGGACTAAATAAAAAATGGGAACTAGTAAAATGGTTGGGTGTGTGCACTCCAAAACTAGCTGGGGTTTTGGGTCTGATAAATCCAAACCACAACAATCTGGTCATGGGAGCTCGCATTTCGTGGAATTGGTTGTCCAAACATTACATCCCCCAGGCACGGCTATGGACATCCAAATATGCCAATAATAGGCTGCCAGAAGATCTCATTTCTCTGCCTTATTCTAGGATTCATGGATTCCCTCATTTGGAATAGCAAGCAAGGAATTATTAGAGTTACTCATTCAAGATAGTTTAGAAAATGATTAGGACCTTCCCGGTCGTTTCTTAGAGGATTTTTTAGCAGATGTCAAATCATTCTCATTTCCAGACCCGGAGCAGCAAGCTAATCCGTGGTCAAGGGAACAATCAAATAAATTTTTTATGGGAACCTCTCCTTCTTATCCTTGAGACTCTCTTGCAAAGGCTCTCTCACCTCCATCTCAATGCATGAGAAATGGCATGAGGAACTATAAGAGATTTAAATGAACTAAGCAAAATTAAATTAATGCCACAAGACCTATGATTTTCATAATTCACACCACTGACGACACTTTTTCCACTGAGGAAGCTTACCATATGCTTTTTTCTACAACTCAGGACCCGAGGATAGGGTATGGACCCAAATCTAGAGACCACGCATCTGGCCTAAAATCTCTACCTTTCTTTGGCTTCTCAGCAAGAGAAGGATCCTAAATTGGGACAACCTTTTCAAGAGGGGCTTCATAGGCCCATCTAGATGTCCTAATTTTCTGCAACATGCTAAAACCATATCACATCTTTTGGACACATGCTCACTAGCCAACAACATGTGGGATGATATTTCCATCCGGTGCAGAAGAACTAGAAGAATCAAAGGAGAAATTTCTAATACAATCTGACATTGGTCAAATGATCCCTTCAATAGCAAGCTGCTCAACACTCTCTGGACCCTCCTTCTTGGGTTCCTTCTTTTGTCAGTGTGGAAGGAGAGGAACAGGCGCATCTTCAAAAATTAAATCATTCCTTTTGATTATATTTGGACTAATCTCAGCAAAAACCTACATGAGACTTTAGCTCTGCACCAATGGCAAGACTCATACATTCCTAATAAGCCACCAAAAAGTATTATTTGGGTGAATTGGAATCTTTAAATCCCTAGACACCACAAGGATACTCTGTCTCCCTCAGGTCATCTAGATTTTCCCAGCTTCTGGAATCCTCCACCTAGTGGTCTGATCAAGCTAAAATTTGATGGTGCCTCTAAGGGAAATCTTGGTGCAGCTGGTTTTGGTGGAATCTTCAGAGATTCAGCAGGGATCCCCTTAGTCATCTTCTTGGGCTCTATAGGATGGGACTCAAACAACTCAGTGGAAGTGGAAGGCCTTTTGCAAGGGCTTTACCTCGCTCATGAGCATAACTTCTTCCCACTAGAAGTGGAAGGTGACTCTCAAATTATCATGAATGTTGCTGCACACCTCCTCTCGGGTGCCTCAGCTTCCAAACTATCCAAGAGTTGGCATCTTGAAGCACAGTTTGACCAAATTGTGCAATGGCTTCAGACTCAACGAATCATCTCCTTCAAGCACGTTTGACGCTTTGCAAACAAATTAGTAGATCTCCTAGCCAAAAAAGGAGTTGAGCAAGGTCTACCTCTCTTTTATGGTCCCCTCTACAGTATCAATGATGATTCTTTCATACAGGAATGCACTGAATTGGTGCAAAATGAAGCTATGCCCCTAGATGTGGGTGTTTAATTTGAAAGGAGATGTGGCGGCTCCATAGTGTGGCACATGGCCTTGCCACATGGCCACTCATGGTGCCCATCCTACAGCTATTAATTCCTCCAGTTGTTTGCCTCGCGCCATCACTAATGCCTCTGCCTCCTGCATTAATGCATGTCCAGTCTACAAGCTTGCATGCTACTTCATGGCACCTCTCACCTCTTCATTGTCTTTCTCCTCCTGTATCCTCTCATCTCTCTCTGCCTGTTTCTCCTCTACAGCCTTCAAGATCCTCTGCGACATTCAAGCTTAGATTGCCTTGTCACCTCTGGCCTCTAGTCATCCTTCTGCCTCTCCCCTTGCACTCACTTCCTCCTATTCAAGTATGCTGAGGAGGAAAAGGATGAGATTTCATTGGGGTTGTGGCAGAGGCCAATACTCTCGCCCTCCCATTTCCATCCATGAGGAAAGTCATCCCCCTCCTCCTAAGGATAATTTGGCCTCGTATCAATTTTAGCATGACGGCACCTTGGACCGCCCTCTGGTCATCGCCACTCTCACTGTGCACTTCCAGGAAGTGCCATCCATCTCTACTAGCTCTAGTTCGAGAAAGTGTCTCAGGAAATCCACAATTTCCCCTTCTCCCCCTCATTAATCCCAGAATACTGAAGCGTTACCAATCAAAACTAGAGCGCATTCCTCCAGTAGTGAAGGCAGTGGCAGCGACAGCCCAGAGCGTTCAATAGATGCTAAGGAGGAAGGTAGCCGAAGCCCTGTGTGTTTCGCCACTATGCCTGAGCCCAAAGTGTAGCAGTCAAATAAATATGAGGACATGTCGGATGACTACAGGTGTCTCATCATCAAAGAGCCTCCGCCTCAGCCTCATGACAAGTAGCATGCCATGCAGCCTCAAAATCGAGAGGTTACCTCTCATTGTGTTGTTTCATCTTTTAGATATCATGTTTTTACTAAAATATATGATAATATCCTAGTTTTTTTTTTTATGTTGGTTTCCCCATCCAGGGTAGCAATTTTTGTACAGGTTTCCCCAATTGGGGCAGTCTTTCTTTTCTTTTCTTTTTTTTTTTTCTTTTTTTTTTTCTGAACTCTGCTCCCTCCAGGATTGGCTAGCATAGCAACTCCAGAGGAAAAATTCAAAATGAATATTATGTGAAATATAATAGAATAGTCTTATTTAGAAAAAAATAAAAAATAAAATAACGCCAGTCTTTATGGTTAGCTAGATTTGGAGGTCAAGGGTTCGATTCCTTTGGAGCCTTTTCTGAATTCCTTATTTCCATATGTCCTCAATCATAGTTGCCACGTGGCAGCTTCAGAATGGCCATGTTGTCCACTATGCATACCCAGTCACTACAAATTCATGGGGTCATGTGGTGCTCCCGAGTGGCACCATGTGGCCCTTATTTTTGCAAAAACTGGACAAACTTCAACTGAGCACAGAATTCACATACAATGTCCATTTGACGTGTTTTTCATGGTGTTGGGTGTGTATTATTGATCACTTCAACATGGTACTATGTCCTGATGCATTTGAATCCTTTTGAATATGAGTGTTTACATTGATCCACCTGGATCACCGCTGGAATGGGATCTTTGAAAAAACTGAAAATACAAATCATGAATAAGAAAACATTTCTTGGATAAAGGACTCTACTAGAATGGGGTCTTCATAAAAATTAAAAATACTCAACATGAATAAAAAAACATTTCTAGTGAAACCAAGTGAATTGTGAAAGATGATATGTGATAAAAAATAAATATGGAGTACGTAAACAATTACCTTCATTCATGAAAGTCACGAAGGCACTACTTATGTTTGCAAGCTTGCTAAATTTGTTTCACTATGTTAAAAGAGTTATGTTTATTTTTTGCTACCATCTATTGGCAAAGCTACTTGTCCACCAAAGGAGCCACTTGTTTGAAATCCATGTGGGGCCAGTCTAACAAACGTGTTCTTTATGGAGAACACTATTATACATAAGTGATATTGCACATTTGAAGTCCAACCATTTCTTGAATCTTAATACTTTGTTAAGACAGAGAGTAAAAAAATTGTGATCTTTTATGGATTTTATTTTATGGTTGTAATGTTTCATGGTACAATTTTGGTACATGAAAAACATATTTTATGAAACCAACCTGGATTGTGCCTATGTTTTTTCTCGGATGTTGGCTTATCACCAATACTTCATTATTTTTAATGAGATATAGCAGTTCTTGTTATTTATGTCTCTATATAGTCCATTTATGATGAAGATGAGATGCTTTATTCTTATACTGGAAGACACTTACGTATCGAGTATGTCACCATACCAATGTTGTTGTTGCCTTTAAAAATATGGAGGAAACTAATTTCTAATGGAAGTAAAAAGAAATACAATTAAGGAAATGACTCCTTGTCTTATTCATATTTGAATAAACATATACATGTCGAATTTCATGTAGGGAGAGGATCCACCAAGAAAACTCATAGTCTATGAAAAAACCATATGCAATGACATGAAAAAAATATACAAGCGAGTGGAGCCATTGAGAAAACTCAATATATGGAAAAACCATACAAAATGACATGCCAAACATGTATAAGGGACTGGAGCCACCAAGAAAACTAAGTCTATGCATAAACCATATGAAATGACATGCCAAAAACATATAAGGACGAAGCCACTAAGAAAACTCAGAGTCTATGTGAAAACCATATGCAATGACATGCCAAAACTATATAAGGGAGTGAAGCCACTGAGAAAACTTAGTCTATGCGAAAACCATATACAACGACATGCCAAAAACATATAAGGGAGCGGATCCACCGAGAAACCCTTAAGTCTGCAGCAAGAATCGAATGTATAAGGGAGCATAGCGACCGAGAAAATGCATAATCTATGTGTGTTATGTTTTTTTTTTATGCATTGTGTCATCAAACATTCCACGACACAACCCGAATGTCGGATATTCAACAATATTTGGTAAGAGTCCTCGTCGAATACTCAAAGAACAAATTTAAGGAAATAAATGTTGGTACCTTAACCCTCCCATTGGATAGAAATACCTTTTGTCACCTATCTGACACTCAACCATTGACTTGAAATCATCCAAGTGACGACACTTGTGTCGAAAAATTTACTTATTCAGTTGATTTACTGATGCGTGAACGCTAGTTTGTTCCATCAGAAAACACAACTTATGAGTCGAATATCCAACTTCGAACTAGTCTGAGACCTGTCGGTTATTCAACTTTATGACCTTTAGATATTCTAAAATTCATATCATCGCAAAACTAACCTATAAAATTAAGCTTTTTAATTTCCATCTCATCCCTTTTATGTTTTGGATAATCGACAACTATACCATCGCATATATGAAAGTTACCAAACCATCGAGTATTCGACCAAATTCTAGCTACGATTTGATAAACACTAATGGGTCGAATAGCCGACGACCATAAGTCACATATCTGCCTAATAACCATTGGATGTTTCCCCCATTTGTACTAGTGGTCTAATTCCCTCTCAAATAGCTGCAACAACACTTATTATCCCATGCATTCATCAACCATTCAAATAATTTTCAAATCATGAACAAGAGACATTGTAGAGAAAATCATCAAACCATGCTTATAACTGGCATAAAACTAGAATATTAACCATTGCAAATCAACCATCAAATCAACATAATAACAAGTACAATGCTCATAGATAAAAATAGTAAAATAGATCTTATTAACTTATGCAAAACCCAACCAAGTCAGGGACTTCCACATAACACGCAACCATAGATTGGATTGAACCAAATATTTCTTTCATCCAATCATCCTTGTTCCATATTCTAATCATGAAGGTGGGATCTCATGGGATAAACCAAGACATAAAAAACTAGATAATATGGAGTTTAAACTAACTCCACCCACAAGCTACTATCATCTCACCTAAACTAGTTTGAATATCACAAAACCAAACCAATATTGGATGCCTCGGAATTTATTCCTCATACCTTGAGGAATTTTCCTGTCTCCTCCCACTCGTCAAGGGCTTCCTATAGAAAACCATCTTCAACCCCAAACCTTGGGAATTTTCTTGGGACCACCTCACCAAGTTCCAAAACCTTCTGATAATCCAAATTTCAACCAAGAATGAATCCCATCACACCATGGTTATCTATGAAATGGCAAGGCAAAGTTGAAACCACTGTCAAACCAACAAAAACCCATGATAATGATAAAAAATCAACCAAATAAACAAATTCATGTACCATCCATTTACACCTCTGTTAGGAAATCACATATCCAAAGTCTTACCTTTACAATCCTCCTATTGAAGTTGTTAATCCAAAATTCTCCTTGCTATCCTTTACTTTATCTTTTCCTTATTTTTATTTTCTTTCTCCAAATCCAAGCCAAAATTCTCTAAGAACACTCTAAGTGTGGAATATTTTATGAGAGAGAGAATGAAAGAGGAGAGAGCCACACTGAACTAATAAAAGCTATGAACTGATCTTTTGATGCCTTTTATTGATGTCCCTTTTTCTTCATATTCCCTCATTTTCCTCTAATTTCCTTAGCATGCAAATTTGTGTCTCTTCACCTTCCTTTTCCTGTATTTTCCTTTACTTTCATAATTAAATTCAAATTATTATATACTTTCCTTTCAATTCCTTTTCCAATTTCCATATCCATTGTTGAACCACAAGTGATGCCCGCATTAATTTTTACCCAGCATTCAAATTGTAATATGTGTCCCATGACCTTGATATTATTTTACCTTTATTATATTTTATTACATGAAACTTTAATGTGGGTATAGTTACAAACCCCTCCCCTTTAGGGGAACTCTAACCTTGTAGTTATATGACATATATGACTAGAAAACCACTAAAAACAAAACATATTTCCCATGGAGATTTATAGCATAGCTCAATACAGTATTTACAATGACATCTTGTTGAAAAACAAAACAAACATATCACTTATCGGACCTTTATAACATAGCTTATTATGGTATTTAAATCCATATACATATATACATACATATATAAAAAACTTATTTTCTTGACCTAGAAAATAATAAAGGGTCCAAAGCCCACATCTGATCATCCATCTCCCAAGTAGCGTCATCAGGCCCAAAGTGCGTCCACTACACTTTAAATCGGTTGATTTCTCTGTTTGAAAGCATAAGTTGTTTCTACTGCAATATACACTGAGGTTTTGGTAGGAATTATCCCTCTAAATCCATCTGCAATAAATACTAATCAATCACATGATCAACATACTACACATATCTCTTAAGCAATGAAACAAGGAAGACATCATGGAATTTCATAGTTGGAAACAATGAAAGTTTGTAGGCTATTGTTCCAATCGTCTCAAGGATCTCAAAAGGCCCAAAATATTGTGGTTTCATCTTGGCACATGATCCAATCCTCAAGGAGCTCCTCTTGGGCCTGATGTGCAAGTACACATGATCCCCAACCTAAAACTCCTTAAATTCCCTTTTTTGATCTGAATACGCTTCTACCTATCTTGTGTTGCTTTCAAATATCTTTAAATAACCTACATTTCTTGTTCCATCTCTGCCAACATATTTGGTCCTATTAGAACCTTGTTCACTAGATCACTCCATATTATAAGAGTATTACAACTCCTCCCATAAAGAGCCTCAAATGGACTCATCCTTAAGGATTCCTGATACCCATTATTATATGAAAAATCCACAAGTGGAAGATAATCCTCCCACTTCCTCTGCTAATGCATGACTTGCATCCTAAATATATCCTCAAAAATCATATTCACCCTCTTTTTCTTTCAATCTGTCTGTGGATGATAAGCTGCAAGGCTAAATTTTTCCCCAAACCTACAAATGACTTCTTCCAAAACCTAGAAGTGAACATGGCATCTTTTTCTGATCTAATCTTCTTGGGAACACTATGCAATCTCACTATCTCTCTAATAAATATTTGAGCTACCTCACTAGTTCCAATAGTAGACTTAACTACAATATAGTGAGTTGCCTTAACTTATCAACCACAACCATGATGGAATCATGTTGTGTTGATTCCCTTGATACACCTATAATGAAGTACATGGAAATGACCTCACATTTCCATTCTAGAACCAGAATTGGTTGTAACAAACCAACTAGATGCTTACATTCTACTTTTACCTATTGTTAGTCCAAACATCTCATAACAAACTCAACCACCTCTTTCTTCAAGTTCGGTCAACGATAAAATTTCTTAACTATTTTCAAATTCTTGTGATATCCCAGGTGACCTTAATATGGCTTGACATGAAACTCCCTCAAGATAAGCTTCTTGAGCTCACTGTTGTCTGACACATAAATAATGTTCTTGAATCTCACCAAGCCATATTTCATGAGGTGATATTCCTGGTCCATATCACCTTCACCTTGATGTTGTAACATGTGCTTCAACTTCCTATCATCATGTTGTCCTGCTTGCAACATCCACTACTCTAAATTTATCCAATAAGAGCTCACAACTGAAATATGATTCATTTGAACTCTACTACTATGACCATCTACAACCATGTTCTCCTTTCCCTTGATGTATTTGATCTCAAAATAAAACTCACTGAGGGTATCCAACCATCTAACTTGCCTAACATTCAGATTTGATTGGTCAAAAAAGTACCTCAGCCCACTATGATCACTCATCATAATAAATCTCTTTCGAAGAGGATAATGCCTCGACATCTTCAAGGCATGAATGATAGCTACCAAATCAAGATCATGAGTCACATATTTCTTCCCGTGGTCATTTAGCTTCCTTGACTCATAGCATACCACCTTTCCTTCCTGGATTAAGACTCCACCAAGCCCTCTCCTGCAAGAATTTGTACATACCATGAACTCCTTATTAGGATATGAAATCTTCAATACTGGAGCATTTGTAAGAAAATGCTCCAACTTCTCAAAGTTAATTGCACACTCCTCAATCTATTCAAACTTCTTTCCGTTTCTCAATAAGAATGTAATAGGATAGAAAATATGTGATAAGTACTTGATGAACCTCTTGTAATAACCTTCTAGTCCCATGAATGATATGACCTCATCGACATTCTTAGGATTTAGCCACTTCGTGATAGCTCTAATATTTTTCAGGTCCACTGCTATCCCTTCCTTGAAAAAAACATGTCCCAAGTAATAAAATTCAATCTGAAATAAATTATACTTGTTAAGCTTGGCATACAACTAATTCTCTCTCAACAATATTAATACTGCTTCCAGGTGTTCTGCATTGTCTTCCTCATTCTTAGAATATATCAATATATCATCAATGAGAACTATCACAAACTTTTCCAAATAAGGACGTAACAAACTATTCATCAAACACATTAAAGTAGTTGGAGCATTAGTAAGACCAAAAGGAACCACCACAATGATATGAAACTAGCTCCCAAAATAGAAGAAAAGAGAGATCAACACTTTAGAAATCAGCCACTTCGAGGGCAGAACCTCCTTTATATTACATAAATAGACAATTCTTGGATGATACAAATGAAAAGAACTCCTTTCTATATATAGGAGTCCAATGAGTCACAATATAATCCTAGCCGACATAACAATAACAATGTAAGGGCACAAAAATAACAATAGTGGGCTTCTATGGGGCACAATAATAACAATAAAGGGGATATACTAACAATAACAATGACAAGGCTATACTAACAATAAAAATAAGGGGATACACTAGTATTATAGGGACCTAACATGCCCCTCTCCTTCAAACAAGTGTTGTCCTCAACGCTTGATTATTTCTTGGTGCTTCTATATAACATTATCATCCTCCCATGTCAAATCTTTAGCAGGTAAGTTTTTCCACTTGCTAAGATACTCTTGAAATGATAGATTTCATAGTTTTGTAGTTCTTTTTTTCGTGACTGATTCATAAATTCTTTCGATGCGATGTTGATCTTCCTGTTGTTTCATTTGATTATGCACCAAATTTAGGTTATCCTTTGATCGTTGGAGAACTTGTTTTTTATGATGGATGTGATCTTCCACTGCTTTATCATCCATATTATCTTTCATTTTCTCTTTCATGTCTGTTATTGATCCATCTATGTCATCTTTGGTTGCTCTTTGTAAGATTGAAATTTGTTGCACTTGGTACTGTAATTTTGATATATCATACTGTAATTCTTCCTATTCATGTGTCATAGTATAGCTTTCTAAGGGCTTAATGGGTGTGGAATTATTTTTTGGAGGCATTAAATAACTCAATACTGATATCTATGCTTCAATATGCCCTTGGAATCACCTCAAATTGATTTTTCAAACAAAACTTATGAAAATTTTTTGAACAAATACACACCTTTTTCTTGTTTTTTAGGTCTATATTGAAAGTGATGTATCTATGTAATTTTGGATCCAAAATATTTGAGCTTTGGTCCTATAGTATCCCTCTACCTCTTCTTTCTAATGCCATAAGTCAGACTTGATTTGGATTCTTCAAGGAAAATTTATGCCCAATCTCCCACAATGACCTAATTATGGAGTGGTTTAGTAGAGAAAACTTGTACGACATGCCACATGTCATTGTTTCCTCCTTCGGCTCTAAAATTGATACACGAAAAACTAAAGTTTGTGTCCTTTTTCCCAGTTTTTACATAATTCCAATTCAATGCTAAGAGAGAGAGTTATGACAATTTTCCTAAGGTCACCTCTTTAATATGAACTTTGGGAGCCTTCCAAACCCCTAAATTCCACAGATCATATCTCCGAAAATATTGTGAACAAATATTGGAAATTTTTACACGACGTTAATTAGGATTTCTTCGTAAATGGTTTTTCTTTGGCACCTGAACTTCATAGACAAAATGTTATAGTGAAAATGCCACGATGACCTATTTTAAGTAGCGAAACCATATAATCCAAAGCTCTAATACCAAATGTTATTCAACCAGCTCCCAAAATAGAAGAAAAGAGAGATCAACGCCTTATAAATCAGTAACTTTGAGGGGGAAACCTCATTTACATTACATAAATGAACAATTATTGGATGATACAAATTACTAAACTTCCTTTCTATATATAGGAGTCCAATGGGTCACAATTTAATCCTAGCTGACATAACAATAACAATTTAAGGGCACAAGAATAACAATAGTGAGCTTCTATGGGGCACAATAATAACAATAAGGGGGATACGCTAACAATAACAATAAGGGGGCTATACTAACAATAAAAATATGGGATACACTAGTATTATAGGGTCCTAACATAACTCATAATTCCCATACCTAGTATGGAATTTAGTCTTGTAGATATCTTCTTCTTTGATCTGCACCCAATGATATCCTGATCTCAAGTCAATATTTGATAACATTATTGCTCCCATAAAATGATTAAACAATTCATCGATTCGTGGCAAAGGATACCTATTCTTGATGGTCACCTTGTTACGATACGTGTAAACAATTCACAACCTAAGAGTAACATCCTTCTTCTTTAAAAAAGACACTAGTGCACCCCAAGGAAATACACTTGGCATTATCTATCCCTTATCAAGCATTTCCTTAAGCTACAACTTCAATTCCACCAAGTCCGGAGTGCTCATCCTGTAAGGTGATTTTTATGTTGGTTTTGCTCCTACTACTAACTAAATAGATAAATTGTAGATTTTCACCCTGTACAAAAATTATCTGCAAACAAATCTTAAAAATAGAAAATAACTAATAGCGAGAGAATAAAACATAAAACATATATACACAGATATTTTCCCTTGGATCCCAAATCGGGACTACTAGCTTGATTTTTCATTATACTCATTTTAGTGTTGCAACCCATATATATACATGCCAAAGCATTCATAAACCCCAATCCATTAACCCTGGATTAGAACATAACCGTAGTTCCCTTGACTGGATCCACAAAATACCAAGGCCGAAAACCATCATGCCCTAAAACCATGTGCAAACCCATGAAAAAAACCATGGGCAGATCCTCCCACCAAAAAATAGGGTCCAAAAAAATCTTCCTGGGGCGCTGCCCCAAACCCTGAGCAAGGGGGACTCTTGCCCCCCCTGTGGCCCCCCTGCTACGCCCGACACAATGTAAAGGGGACTTTTCTCCCCCTTGTGACCCCCCCTGTGCATGTGACTAATCGTGGAAAGAATATAACACATACCCAACATAAATCCACTTCTCTATGAGGCAGTAACTCTGAATATTTGTAGAAAATACATCCTAAAATTGTTGCAAAACAAGATACCTCTTCAAGACTTCATCAGCCTCAACATCCTTCCCCTTTTCACTGGAAATATGCACTAAAAATAATAAACATCCTTGCCTACAACCGTGCTTAACTTGCACTTTTGTAGCCATTCTTACCTATGTAGGCTTCTTCTCTCCCTGCAAGATTCTCTTCTCTCCATCATCATCCAAGCACTCAATAGCCTTCTCATAAAAACCCACCTCGGTATTATGATTAAACAATCAATCCATACCCAAAATCATATTGTATTATCCCAATGAAATCACATTTAGATGTCCTAATATAGGAATACCATTCAACTCAAATGCACAAGCTCTCGCTAGGGTTTGCACATAATTATGTTTTGGGAAAAGGGTTGTGGTATATCATGGGAAATAATACATAAAGTAGAAACTTGTTTAACTCTTGGTTACACATGGCCACTGGGCATGGTTACACCTTGTTTGAGGGTTAAATTGGCCCACTCATAGGCTAGAATTGTATAGGAAATACCAATCGTGGGTTGAGGGCATGCCAAATAGTACCAGAGAATATGTGTAATTCCACATAAAATTTCAAATAATGGGTTTTTTGTGGTGCGTGATGCCAGCCAATGGTGATTGGGAACTCTACACTGTGGTTGGGTGGAGAGTGGAAGTCCCTCCTTCAAATACTATTTATTCTAACCCACTTAGATAAGTATAATGGTTTATGCATATTTGAATTATGGATTATGACAATATTTGTTATGTTATTAATTGTGTATGGTCCTATAATATTCATGAAAAAATTCATGAAGTCACTATTATATTCATGGTTGACAACTATCTTATATGTCATCATAGTATGTAATTTTTTTCATTGTTAAGTCTAATGTCGTAGTCATGATTTCAAGCTGAAGTCGCTATTATATTCATGGTTGACAACTATCTTATATGTCATGATAGTATGGAATGTTTTGCATTGTTAATTCTAATGCCATATTCATGATTTGCATGCTATCTTATATGTTGTGAATTAAATGAATATCTAGTTTTTTTTTATGATTACTTAGTCAATGAATGATGTGATAAATATTTGGGTATGCGCAGACTCATATTATTGTTATGGTTGAGAACTGTAACTAGCTTAATATCCTAACATTCATATTATTTAAAACACGGCCTGTAGACCCCTTGAGTAGTAACGCAAACATGTATATATCCTTGAATAAGAACGAAGTAATCATATTTCATTGAAGAATTTAACTAACCCGCAATAGACAATAGTGTTAAATCTAGGTGATTTGGCCTTTTGGAGCCATGGCCTTTCCCTTATCCTAGACCTTGTGTATTTTGGGTCCTTATTGTTGCCCACTTTAACTTATTTCGAACATGAAACAATATCACTAACAGTCTATGTTCATGGATTGGCAATTATCTTTCAGAAATATGGTTTTTATTAAATTTCTCGTTACCTTAAGGATTTTTCTTTAGTGCCTTCTTTTTGTTAGTGTTATTCTATAGGAATTCGGTGATATAGTTTCTAGGGTAGGTAGGGAGTAGTTCCATTTATAGCGGCCTAGATTTCATCTAGGGATAGATTTATCTATGAAATTCATTTCACATATGCGATCTGTGACTTTGATGGTGGAAAGATCCAATAATATTGTGTGGAGGTTGGATTACATTGAGACCATGTTTTCCATGTTTAGTACTGATCACATCTAGGATCCAAGGATCTAAGTCTGGGTCAGGCCATTACCATATGTGAAGGCCAAGACATCATCTAGGTCAGAACTCTCTTTTCAAAGAGAATTGTAAATGGGATCCAAAGATCTAGGGTTTTTTTATCACTCAAAAATTCTCAAAACATCATTGTGTCAAGTTTGTTTTTGTTCATCGTTCTAAATTGGGTTTAGAAGTCAATTTAGGATTTGGTTAAGGGTAGGTTATATTTTTATAAGTTCAAAGGTCATCATTAAGTTCAAATAAAGTCTTTTTAAGGTCCATTCATTGTCAAATATCCATAATTTCCATTTGGGAGTCATTCCATAAATTTTTGGGTCAAAACTGTGCAATTATCCAAGAATCCACGTTTTTGTAGTGCCACTAGTTCAAAAAAGTTGATTTGCACTACAAAACTGCTGAAAGTTATGAAGCAAAAACTTTGTTTTCTAGTTTTGAGCAGTCAACTTCCAAGGAGGTTTCTGAGCAACTGAAAATGAATTTAGGAAAGCGGAAACAGTCTTTTCTTCCTAACAGACCTAAATATAAAAACCTCTCTCAGTTTCTTCCAATGCATTATGAGGTGGGATAAATTGATAAATTAAAATGTGCTATGAAACTAATGTTACAAAAATGTCTTGTACATGATTGTTTAGCAGTCAACTTCAAGTTCCGTTTCTGGCTAAATTAAAAAGTATTTTGGAACTATGAAAGCGTCTTGTCTTCATAATAACCCAAGCTGCAATAACCTCTCTCATTTTTCTCATATGTGTTATCAGTTGTGAGATACAAGGCTTTCTTTGAAGCCCTATTTTTAGAAACAGAGTTTTCCTATTTTACACATTTTTTTCAAAGGAAGTTTCTGGACAGAAGGAGATATGGTTCAAAAACCCAAGAGACATTTTTATTCAAGACATACTTACCTACAAAAACCTCCTTCATTTTCTCAAAATACAGCATGGATTAAGAGATATAGGCTCTGTCCCAAGACCTATGTTTTAGGAAAAAACAGGGAAAACCAATAGGCCAACCTATTGCAAATGAAGAAGGGACCTCAAGAAGGCTGGAATGACCATGTTTTTAGAGTAATATGATGAAATCAGGTCTATTTTCAGTTTTTGGCACATTCACACTTTACATTTTGGAAAAATTTGGACAAAACTGCCGACTCAGCACTTTCGTAGCGCAAATAGTGTAAAAAGAGTGAAAAGCACTATGAAACTGTTGTAGAAGATTTTTTCACTCTTTCTCATAAAATATTGAAGGGAAAAAGGATGAATTTTGATCTGAAATTTCTAGGGAGGATGTATTAAAATATAATCAAGATAATCCTGAAGAAAAGAAATCAAAACTTTGAAGGAAAAGGGGTTAAAGAGTAGCGCTACGAAAAGCACTATGAAACTATCTTGTTTTTGTAGCGCGGTCTCTTTCAGCTCATTTGAACAGTTTAATGATGGTTTTTGGATACCTGTAACTTAGGGAGGATTCTTTCAGGTGTTATTTCAGTTTCCAGCAGCAAAGGAACTCAAAATAATGAGTTCATGGTGGTCAGGATGTTTCAAGAAGTGCAAGGAACCCTATGCCTAGAAAACAGGAGACTGTTCCTATTTTGATGGAGGTTAGTGTTAGCCACCTATAAATTCTGACATGCCAAATGGTGGCCAAATTTGCTTTCAAGCCTTCAAGAGATATATTTCCTTTGAAAATCTATCATCCTTGAAGTCTTATGTTTGTCCTATCCTGGAGGTTCATCTTCACTACTCTTTCCATCTTAAAACCATGCTAATTTACCAATGAAAGTTGTTCCAAAGGCCTCTGAAAATGCTTATTTTCACTTTTTCCCCCCATTTTCATAAAGCCTTCTTTCCATCTGTTAACCCTCAATTTAGCCCCTAAAAGCTTTAAATCCCCTTTAAACCTTCAAAGATTCATCTACAGGTTTAAAAAACCCTTTACTTTCTCTCTACCGAAAGCCTAAAAGGCCTTAAAACCCTTCAAAAATCCTCAAAAATCATGCTTTTCCATCCAGGCCTTAAGCCCTTTGTAGCCTTAGCCCTTAGCCCTTCTTCGCATATGACCTAGCTCCCAAGACCAAGCACTAAGCCCCATCACTCATCGCAATCGAAGTTTCTTTCCCTAGCTGTTCCTTTACTCTTCTAAACTTCCGATGCAATAAGCGCCTTTTCTTCCGCCTTGGGTCCTTCCTTTTTTCCACAAAACCATGTTTTGCCTTATAATTAGCCCCCACCATCGCAATCACAAAAATTTGTTTCCCTTTGTTCTTTTCCTTTTCCCTGACCCTCGACCATGCAATGTAATCCTGGCCGTTGATCTGAGAAGATCTACAGCCATCGCATCACCTAGTCCTTCGACCTCTGCCCGCTACGTGACGAACATCACACGTCACCACCTGGCCCACCAGTTTATCTGCCCCGCATCTCTGTGCCTATCACGTGCAACCCGCACCGTCTAATCTGACACCCCAGATCTAACGGTCGCTATCCAAAATCGCAAAATCTTTACACCCGAGGTCTAACGCTCCAAAATTTTGCGAAATGGGCAGGTTTTGAAGATCCATGTGTCAGCCAATGTATGGAATCGCATTCCATTCACTCAAAACCTCCTCCCCCCATTTTGTTATGTGAAAACTATTCCTGGTTTTCCGCCATACCGCTATCCTCCACAATGTCACTCCCAATTTAATCCTAGCCGTCGATCTCTAAGATCGCACGGTCCATGTTATATCGCAAACTCATTCATTTGCTCTCCATCTCTCTCCCAAAATTCTCACCGAGAGATCTCCACCGTAGATCGTCCTGATCTAACGGTCCATGTCCCTTATCGCACCAAAACCTCCATTGGACCTGGTTAGCTTCTCTACCAAGGTTTTCTTCTCGATTTTCCACTACAATCACCATCCACGCTACTCCTCGCCCTCCAGCTAAGCCTTCTGTAAGCAGTCTTAACCAAGCCCGTAGGATTTCATAACATGTTTTAGTGTGTTTGCAGGTTTTCACGGCCGATGAAGCATGAACTTTCTCCACAATCACGAGAGGTGACATAGAGGCTCATATAACAATTTCGGGCCAGGAATCAACGTCAAGGGAACCTGGACAAAGGGTTAATTTCATGACAGTCGATGGGTTAGATACATAAACCCTTAGTAAACCCTCCAACTCAGTGAAGCCCACCACCTATACACAGAACACTCAGAAATGATGAAGATCACATATCCAGTGGCGGAAAACAAAGGCATAGAATATTAAGAAACCCTCGAGAGCATCAGTGCAGAAATAGTTCGAACAATCAGCAAGGATAAAGCATAAAAAAGCTAAAACAGGTTGAAGTACAAAGGGACAGAGTAGATACTGGTGCAGAATGTTGACTGGCACAGACGTAGCCCATCTCCATGCACAAAAGCCTGCCAAGCAGTTATTACACCAAAGAAACTACTACAAGCTGTTAGAAGTAGTTATTTAGGAGTATGGGAGTCCTCAAATCCCATTCTTCCACTTAACTCACACCAAAGGAGATAACAGTACCACTGCAGATAGTATTTCCTCGCAAAGGACACTCTGTGGGGTGATTTATGTCATGTCAAAGGGGCCTCAACAAGAAACGAAGTCACTAAGTCTATCTAGGTTTTAATGTTATGTTTATGACACAGAATGGAGAATTCAAACGCCCTCTCCTATCTCTGACTATCATTAAAACCTTCTTCACCTACTTTTCCCATTTTTCTCTATAAAGAATCTTGGAAGTCTTATTGTAAAAAGTTAGCATTTGCTGATTTCAAAAGTAATACATAGATTTCTGCTTTGAAGAAGCATTAGTGTTCTGAAGGAGTGTGGAAGTCTCTGTTTTTCTATTGATGAAGGAGGCTGGACCTTTGGATCCCTGAGCCTAGTTTTGGTGAATTAATCTCTTATTGTTAATGTTTTTTCCCATTTATCACTTTGTTCCATTATGCTTTGACTTACAGTAGGATAAAAATTTTAGGCAGAGAAATGTATCTTAGGACCAGCATTTGTTGAATCGGAGCTACCAAGGGAAAGCCCTCGGCGGAGAAGTGGTCTTTCTAGCAGTCTAAATTGTTGATGTAAGCTGTTCGGGTGATTCATGGAGAAGAAGTGAATAGGGAGAAGGCCAGTTGTATTTATCTCTTGCCGTTGAGCGTGAGTGAGGAGCCTGGCCTATCCCTTCTGACTAATGGAAATACTTCACCTTTTTCCTGTTTATCCTTCACTGTTTATATTTTTTCTAATACTGAATGTGACAGGGTAGTTTGATAGCTCTCTTGAATATTCAGTTTTTTTTATTTCAGAAATGGTTAATTTAGTTGTGCTAAAGACTGTTTAGGCGTTCCCTATTTCTTTGCCACTGAATGTTGTATCTAAAATCTCCCTTTGATTATTAATGCTTGAAATTTGACAGAGAGGTTTGTTTCAATCATACCCATTGTTCCTTACTGTAATTATTGTGTTAAAGGTCCCTATAATTGCAGTCCTAGATGTCTAAGGCGTTCCCTCTTCTTTGAATGCAATTTTATGTCTTTGTGGATTAAGCTCTCAACAATGAACTTGTAGGAGGAAATAGGGCATTCCCAAAATCATATAATTCATTTAGAAGGTGTTAGTCTGCATTTCTCCTCTTCTTTGAGTGTTTACGTTGATTAAGTCCATAACAGTGAGCTTACTGGAGGAAATAGGGCGTTCCCTGAATCCTTTAAGTCATTGTGAAAGGGTTTAGTTTGCCTTTCACTCTTAGTCCTTAATGTTCATCCCATTCCACCTATATTATTCAACAGATCCTTGATCGAGTTAGATTTTCCATCTAGTTTCCCTTCCTTCTCAATCAAAACTATTTGGACTTTCACATGACTCCATTGCCCAATGGCTTGTAGTTTCCCATGCTCTATCGATACTACATGAAACATACTTGTCCAACCAAACAAAACAAACAACCCTGCACTTCATAACTAGCCTAAAATCAACTTCTAAACCATTCAAGACATATTCTTATAAACTTATTGAGAGATCCCTCTTTGAGACTAGGAGGGCTAGATCCTAGATCTCTAAATCTTGGTTTGTATGTTGCTTGTCACTTGGCATGCCAATCTGCCAAATCACAGGACCCCAACATAATGGCGATCATGGTGGGACCTATTGAGTACATAATAGTCTGGAAAACTCTTGTAGACTCAGTAAGTCCTTAAATAACCACATAAAATTCAGAAAACCCAAAAACATGTCAGTTTGGCTTCATAATAAACATGGTGGTGGACCATAAAACATTTTACCTCCAAGGGAGCTAAAACTTCCACCTGGCGACTCCACTGGTCTCCAGTAGGCCTATTACTTTACCAGTCCTTGTAAACTCCTTTCGGAATGCACTAAGCAGATCCAATCATGTTGATGGTGGACAGAAAAGTTCAAAATATTCCACCCGGCGACTCCAAAATCCCAAAAGGCTTGATGACTCCACTGGAATAAGACTTTGAACTGGTTAGAAAGATGCAGTGACCTCTTTATAACTTGCAAACATGGAATCAAGTATAGACAGAGAAGCTAAACTAGACACATTATTGTACATGTTTGGAAAAATAATGGGGAGGTATGAGGCTAATTTAAATATTGATGATCTAGAGCAGCCCATGCTTTTTCCAGATCAAGAACAAACTCAACCTCTACAAGACCTAGACAATGAGCAAGACATGTATGATGATCAAGACTTTATAGAAGATGATGAGGAAGGTTGTCAAGAAATTCCTGATTGCCTACCTATATCTTGTACTATGCTATTAAGAGGACTTCATGACCAAATTACAAATACTTATAGTGAGTATTTCTCTGAGGAAACAAGTAGCCACTTAGAAAACGTAGAATCTGATGTGGAAGGAGAAATAGCACATATAGGAACTCCCCCTCTAGATTATAACCCATTTCAGATTACACAAGAAGAGTGGCATCCTGATAATGTAGAAAAAACAACTCACGAACCTTGTATTCTAACTGAGTATCATCATAATCATGAGGAGTTGTTTGAAACAGAAAAAGATCAGGAAACAGTAGAAAACCCTCAAAGTTTCCCTACAAGCACAAGTGAATATCCCCTAGAAGAGGCTCAAGAAGACATCAGGCCTCAAAGCCAGTTAACACAAGAGAAAGAGGACTATTGTTCTTCTATCAATGCTAAAAAATAAATCCCTCTTTTGACAGAAGAAGAAATTGATCAAATATTAAACAAGTAGCCTGCCTCTGAAATCTTATATAAAACAAACACTCTTGCCCATTCATCCACTGAGCTTTGTGGTACAGATTTAGAAAGCTCCCTTGTAAATCATAATAAAGAAAGACCTGCTGATAATCCAGTGTGTTTTATTGGTAGCATTACTTACTTTAATGATTTTCCTAATTTTGATCTATCTGATGATGATGTTCTCCAAATAGAAATTGATCTTGCAGGGCCATCATTAGTAGATTTGTGGAAGGAAGATCAGTTCCATCAACTTCAAGAAAGTAATGAGCCCATGCGGGCTATTTATGATACTGATGAGGAAAGTTATAAAATTCTAGTAGCAGGTGAAGATTCATTTAATCTTCACTCTGCTTTATCTCAGATCATCAGTAATAGTTTCCATGCGTTTGGAAATCAGCAACCTTTCATCTCAAAGGGTGAAGAAGAAAAAAATGAAGAAAATTTTGAGTAGGCTGAAACCAAGGAGCCTTCTCTTGAAAAAGAGGAAGCAATGGAACAGACCCCTGCTCAAGAATACATGGATCTTTTCACAGAGCTCAGCGCACCAAATCAGAATATCTCAGAGCTACAAGAGGACAACACTGCAGTATATGATGAGTCCTCCGGTTCAGAAAATAGTGAATATGAGGAAGAGTTTCTTTCTCAAAAGAATCTTTTCCTTGATCCAGTGGAAAAGGAAATTCTGGTTGAAACCTATCTTCCAAATATTCATAACCAGGCATTGTTTCAATATCCCTATGCTCATTTCTTGAAGATATTTGAGGAAGGGATAAAGGTTTTTAGGAGCAGTATATTACCAAAGGCAAGAAGATTATTTAGCACTGCTGCTAAGAAACAAAAGGAATGGGAGTGGCCCTGCTTATCCATCCTGCCCAAAGAGATGAAGACGGACCAATCATGGAATCATTTACTGGATTGGTTGTACTGGAAAAGAGAGCTCATCAGCTAAACATGTAAATATTACAAGTTAGATTAGGGTAGGTAGGAATGTCAATAAATCTCAGCTCTTGAGCATCTAGTTAGTCTTCTATTTATTCCTTTATAGAAGAAAAATGAGAAAAATACAAAAACAAGATAAAAATAAAAGTGGGCAGAAATAAAACAAGAAATGTATAGCCCCATACCAAAAGGAAAGAAAAATATAAAAGTGTGCAAGCTCAAATGCCACTACTTTAAGGAGCACTACTGTCCAATCATACAGCCCAATCATGATTGGGTAGATTTCAATTTACTACTGATAGGATAGTGAAGAAGATTTTCCAAACTGTTTAATCTTGGCTTGTCAGTAGAACAGATTAGGATAGAATAAAGGAAAGAGAACTGGTTCTAACATGCTCAAAACTTGAACCAGCAAAGAAAAATAAAATAGCTCTAACAATATCAAAACCAGAGTTAAAATGAAGAAAAAGGGTGACTCTAAAAAGCTCAAAATCTGAGTCACAATAAGAAGGAAGAATGTTTGAATTTCAGATCTTTAGCCTTCAAATTTTGGTTTCGAATTTCTACAAGTTTATGTTCATGTGCAGCTTGTTTTTATGCCATGGACCCAAAGCAAATCAGACAGTCTAATCCTGGTTTAGCTGTGTTTTCAATTTTTGTTTTAGAATGTAGAGAATGAAATCAGTCAAATAGTTTAATCTTGGCTGATAGGTAGTTAGGTAGTGAATTTATGAGTCCAACTGCTTAATCTGAACTCATGGAGGAATAAGGGTAGCAATAGATAGGTTTATTTTTTCTGTTTGAAAAATAATATGTAAAAGAGATGCCATTCCAAGTGCACTCAAAGAAGAAAAAATGCTAGAAAAAATAGTTTGGGGTAGGTAGAAGTATTGTTCAAATGGATTTCTTGCTGCAGGACAGTGAAAAGTTGTCAAATGAAGAATTCTTCCCAAATGGAATGGCACTGGTCTGCTAAATACAGATATCACTGAGGTTCTCGACACCTAAAAGGCAAGTTGTCCTCCCTAGGTGGAGCCACTGTTAGCCACCTATAAATTCTGATATACCAAATGGTGGCTAAATTTTTTTTCAAGCCTTCAAGAGATATATTTCCTTTGAAAATATATCATCCTTGAAGTCTTATGGTTTTCATATCCTGGAGGTTCATCTTCACTACTGTTTCCATCTTAAAACCATGAGTTCACCAAATAAAGTTGTTCCAAAGGCCTCTGAGCCCCCTTTTATTTCACTTTTCCCCATTGCCATAACCTGTTCCATCTTTTAACTTCCTCCATTTGGCCCCTATAAGCTTTGAAATCCCCTTTAAACCTTCAAATATTCATCTACAGTTTTAAAAACCCTTTCCTTTCTCTCAAAGCCTAAAGGATATAAAACCCTTCAAAATCCTCAAAAATCATACTTTTCCATCAGGCATACAACCCACGCATAGCGCAGCCTTATCCCTTCTTCGCATATGACCAGCCTGGAGACCCAGGAGCTCTAAGCCTTACGCTCATCGCAATCAGAGTTTCCTTTTCCTCGCCTTCCCTTTACTCTTCTAATATTCCGATGCGATAAACACCTTTTTCTTCAGCCTTCAATCCTTCCACTTTCCACAAAACCATGTTTTTGCCTTATAATTATCCCTTGCCATCGCAATCGCAAAAAATTGTTTCCCTCTGTTCTTTTACTTTTCCCCCAACCCCTCGACCATGCGATGTAATCCTGGCCATTTCTCTGAGAAGATCTATGGCCATCGCATCACCTAGTCCCTTGACCTACTGCTCACGCGACAAATCACAACGTCACCACTAGTATTGGGTTCTCTACCCGCATCTACGTACACATCGCGTGCAACCCGCACCGTCCGATCTGACACCCCAGATCTAACGATCGCTATCCAAAATCGCAAAATCTTTACACCCGAGGTTTAACACTCCAAAATTTTGCAAAATAGAGCGTCAGTCGTCGGAAGGACGCATGTCGGCCAATGTATGGAATTTCATTCCATTAAACAAAACCACCTCCCCCTTTTTGTTATGTGAAAACCATTCGGTTTTCCGCCATCATACCACCCCAATGTCTCGGTGATTTAATCTGTCTTACATCCAATCTCTGAGATCACATGGTCCATGTTATATCGCAAACTCATTCATTTTCTCTGCTGTCTCTCTCCTAAAATGCTCACGAAGTCTCCCTGCCCCATAGATCATCCCGATCTAATGATAATGGTCACATCCCTTATTGCACCAAAACCTCCATTGGACTGCTTATCTACTCTTCCAGAGCTTTCTTCCCGTTTTCCACTGCAATCCGTTTGCGTTGCTCTCGCCCTCTGGCTAAGCCTTAAGTAAGAAATAGTCTAAACCCGAGCCGCGGGAATTTCATAACATCGGCTTTGGGTGTGTTTACGAGGTTTTCACAGCCAACGAAGCATGAACTTTCTCCACAGTCACGAGAGGTGACACAGAGGCTCATATAACAATTTGGGGCCAAGAATCAACGTCAAGGGAACCAGGACAAAGGGTGAATTTTGTGACAGTCGATGGGTCATAGACGTAAACCCTCAGTAAACCCTCCAGCTCAGCGATGCCAGCCACCTGTACACAGAACACTCAGAAATGATGAAGATCACATATCCAGTGGCATAAAACAAAGGCATAGAAGATTAATAAACCCTTAAGAGCATCAGTGTTGAAACAGTTCGAACAATCAGCAAGGATAAAGCATAAAAAAATCTAAAACAGGTTGAAGTACAAAGGGACAGAGCAGTTACTGGTGCAGAATGTTGACTGACACAGACATAGCCCATCTCCATGCACAAAAGCCTACCAAGCAGTTATTACACCAAAGAAACTATTGCAAGCTGTCAGAAGCAGTTATTTAGGAGTATGGGAGTCCTCAAAGCCCATTCTTCCACTTAAATCACACCAGAGGAGATAATTGTACCACTGCAGATAGTATTTCCTCCCAAAGGACACTCTGTGGGGTGATTTTTGTCATGTCAAAGGGGCCTCTACAAGCAACAAAGTCACTAAGTCTTTCTAGGATTTAATGTTATGTTTATGACACAGAATGGAGCATTCGAATGCCCTCTCCTAACTCTGATGATCATTAAAACCTTCTTCACCTACTTTTCCCATTTTTCTCTATAAAGACTCTTGGAAGTCTCATTGTCAAACGTTGGCATTTGGTGATTTCAAAAGTAAAAAATAGATTGCTGCTTTGAAGAAGCATTGGTGTTCTGAAGGAGTGTGGAAGTCTCTGTTTTTCTATTGATGGAGGTTGGACCTTTGGATCCCTGAGCCTGGTTTTGGTGAAGTAATATCTTATTGTTAATGTTGTTTCCCGTTTATCACTTTGTTCCATTATGCTTTGATTTACGGTAGGATAAAAAGTTTAGGCAGAGAAATGTATTTTAGAAGCACCTCTGTCCTGTTTATCCTTCACTATTTATATGTTTCTGCTACTAAACGTGACAGGGTAGTTTGACAGCTCTCTTGAATATTCAGTTTGTTTTATTTCATAAATGGTTAATTCAGTTGTGCTAAAGACTATTTAGGCGTTCCCTCTTTCTTTGCCACTGAATGTTGTATCTGAAATCTCCCTTTGATTATTAATGCTTGCAATTTGACAGAGAGGTTTGTTTCAATCATACCCCTTGTTCCTTACTATAATTATTGTGTTAAAGGTCCCTATAATTGCAGTCCTAGATGTCTAAGGTGTTCCCTCTTCTTTGGATGCAATTGTATGTCTTTATGGATTAAGCTCTCAACAGTGAAATTGTAGGAGGAAATAGGGTGTTCCCCGAATCCTATAATTCATTTAGAAGGTTTTAGCCTAAATTTCTCCTCTTCTTTGAGTGTTTACATTGATTAAGTCCATAACAGTGAGCTTACTGGAGGAAATAGGCGTTCCCCGAATCCTTTAAGTCATTGTGAAAGGGTATAGTTTGCCTTTCACTCTTAGTCCTTAATGTTCATCCCATTCCACCTATATTATTCAACAGATCCTTGATTGATTTAGATTTTCCCTTTGGTTTCCCTTCCTTCTCAATCAGAACTATTTGGAATTTCACATGACTCCATTGCCCAATGGCTTGTAGTTTCCCATGCTCTATCTATACTACATGAAACATACTTGTCCAACCAAACAAAAAAAACAACCCTGCACTTCATAACTTGCCTAAAATCAACTTCTAAACCATTCAAGACATGTCCTTATAAACTTATTGAGAGATCCCTCTCTGAGACTAGGAGGGCTAGATCCTAGAGCTCTAAAGCTTGGTTTGTATGTTGCCTGTCACTTGGCATGCCAATATGCCAAATCACAGGACCCCAACAGTCAACATCATGGTCATGAAGAGTTGAAGTCTATCCTCTGGATTCAACCATGTCTTAGTACACTTGGAAAAGGATATAACTTAATTAAGATAAGTTGGTTATAGATATGTGATTAAGAGTTTGAATCCTATTTGTACTAGGACTGTTTAGTATATTAGCTATCTTTTTGTAATAAATCCCATGTAATATGGTTATGCAAGGTGTTTAGAGTTAGGAATTCAAAGTATCTAGCAGAAGATGAGTTCATCTCATGTTGTAAAGGTCTATTTAAGACCAAGAATTCGAATTAGTGAGGGGTTGGACATTTTTGGCAAAACTGGTGCATATTGTAAAAAGACTGTTTCAGCTAATGCAGAGAGCTTCTAATTGACCAACTTGAGGTTCAGAAGGGGTGTTTAGTGTTTTCCTACTCTAACGGTACTTCTTATATATCTTATTTGCAGTGGTGTTCATCTATATTACTCAGAAATCATCTTCAAGATGCTCTGACTTCCTTTATAAATGGACTGGTTGTGTTTTTACATGTTTCAAGTGTGTGTCTCATGACTAAAAACCCTGATATGATATAACACTAATTTTCTGAGATTGATTTGACTCCATAAGCCCAATGTATACATGTTGATGTTAGTTTCAACCTACAGGTTGGAAAATTTTATATGAGCAGACCACTTTGTAAAGCTTTGGATTGACTGATATATATAGTAACAATATAACTTTTCTTCACCTGAGATTCTTAGTGTATTTCAATGAATTTTATGTCCTATCTTTGAAATGTTTTTATTCCATAGCCTTGATATCTCATTACTCAAAATTCATGTATTACATGCTTTGACTTCCTTTGAACTTCAAGTTATTGGGATTTTCCTGAATGTGTTACTCTTTCATTGAAATATATATAAGCCTCAGCTTCCACAAGGAGAGCCATTGTTATCTTTATCCCTATCACTAACTCCATAACCCAATGGTAGCAAGCATTCATCTTTTCAACCTGAATCAAACACAAACAATAGAGTTAGCCATCTATCTACATCTTTATTCAATATCATTAACCCTTGAGAGAGCCCTCTTAGATTGAGGAGGCTAAGCCTCAGTCACAAGATTGGTTTGAAATAGTTACACTGAAGTTGTCTGATTAGCAGCCAATCATGTACGATTTTGGTCATAACAAGTTTGACGAGGCCATTTCCATATGTGAAGGCTCAAATATAAATTGGGGTAAATTTCCTTCTTTAATATATTATTGCGTATGAACCAGATACATATTTCATAATTTTTTCATATTCAAGATTCAATTATTTGTGGTTGGAATATGACCAACATGTTTTTGTAGCCTATATAGATCCAAGGTCAGGTTTTTCCCTCAAGTGAGAGTTTTATCCAGATCTGAGATCTAGGTGTGGCAAGGGTGAACACCTTTGTGCGGGCCCTAATATTACGTATGCCAAATTATATTCGAGGAAATTTAGATCTAGGGATTGTGGGATCCATAGGTTGTATAAATTCCATGTGAATTTTGATTGATATGGTTTAATATGCTAAAAAAAAACTTGAATCTTCTATACAAATTACAGAAACCAATTACAATTGAAAATCACATGAACAAGAAAGAGAAATAATTTAAATCGCACAACAAAAATATCTATTTGGGGAAAACATCAGCTAAAAACCCTACTATCTGTATATTGCATAAGCCAAATAATATGAAAATATTACAATGCTTTTTTCAAAGCTAATAAACCTTTGCAATATCTCTATCTATCTCAATGATTCCTAGACAAGCTTGGTTCAATACTTAACCAATTTCCGGCTTGCCCATGTCCCTATTTCCTAACACATTTTCCTTGGGTAATTAGGCCATATTAATTAGGTAAATTCCCAATCCATGTTGTGCAATCCATTATGGATCTTCCTATGACTGCATGCACCACCTATACAATTCGGATAATTATACAACCAATATTACACTGCCCTTGAACTCCAATCCGAACTAGGTCTTTCTCAGAACTGACATGCATGAATTATTTATGACTGAATTATCAGTTGCCTGATTGATCACTACATGTGAATTAAATATAATTTTCACACTTTTACCTCTCTCCATGTTAGAACTAGTTAAACTAACTTTAACTCAGATAAAATGAGTTAATTAATTACAACTCAAAATAAACTCAACCAGGGCTCCCATAATGTAGGAGACACTCTAAATGCCTCTAGTTTGACCCTCAACTCAAATTAACTGAACCAAATAAGTCACACTAACTTATTTAACTTGTACAATATGTCATGTGATGTGGAATTAAAATTTTAGTATAATTTAATTCAAGGGAAAATTAAATTAGAAGCCTTTCTTGGTGCCATTTTCAACACTCCCTCTCATAAAGAAAGGGATTGTCTGATACCTCGATATTGCCTCTATGGAACTCAAATTTTCCTCTTGATAGTGCCTTCTTCAAGATTTATGCATCCTGAACCTTTTTAGGAATGTACTCTAATAGCATACTCTGCCTCTACACATAATCTCTGAGATGGTGATAACAGATGTCGATATACTTGGACCTCTCATGAAAAACTAGAATAACCAACAGTTTGACTAAGATGGTTAACGACATAACATATGATTGGTCGTGTGTTGACCAAGTACATGAGTGAACCCACAAGCTTCCTGTAAATGGTAGCTTCAACCACTTCTCTTGAAGTAGCATCTTCCTTCCTCTAATTCCCTACTAGAGGAGTCTCCATGGGTTTTTTTCTCTCCATGCAAAACTTCTTCAGTATCTTGTTGGCATACTTGCCCAGAGAGACAAACAGTTCCCCATGTCTTTGCCAAATTTCCAAACTAAGGATATAATGCAAGAGCCCCATGTCCTTCATCTCAAATTCTCTTACAATATCCTCTTTAGAATAATTTATCAGCATCTCATCACCTCTCATAATAAATTCATCAACATGCAATACTATAATCAATAATTTACCTTCTACCACAATATGGTAATGGTTTGTACCTTCTTCACTTTTGGTGAAGCCCAACCCTGTGAAATAGTTGTCGCTCCTAGTGTACCAAGCATGGGGTGCTTATTTCAGTCCATACAATGCTCACTTGAGTCTGCACACATGTGAATCGATGTCGAAGGTCTCAAATCCTTCTGACTCCTCTATGTACACCTCTTCCTCAATCACTCCATTGAGGAATATTGTCTTTACATCCATATGATGTATCTTCCATCCCATCTGCCCTGAAAGTGCAAGAATATATCTGATTGAAGAGTGCCTTTATGCTAGAGCAAAGGTCTCCTCTTAATCTACTCCTTCTACCTGAGAGAACCCCTTGGCCACAAATTTTCCTTTTATTTCTCCACACTCCCATTTGTTGCTTGCTTCACCTTGTAGATCCACTTGGATCCTACAAATCACTTGTCCTCTAGCCTTGGGAAAACTTCCCATGCATTGTTTCCGATAATGGGTTCATGCTCCTTAACTATGGAATCAACCCATACTCGTTGATGCACTATTTTCTCAAATTAGGATGGATCATTATCTACACTCTCGCTCATAATAGCCATGTAGCCAATGTATTTATCTGGAGACCTTCTCTTCCTGCATTGTGATGTGGGTACTCCCACATTCTCTCTGGCATCATGCATCAACATGTAAACCTCTCTAGTGTTCTTTCTTTTTTCTTTGGATATCTCTACTTGAGTGTGTGTTTCCACTCTATGTTCCTCGACTTGTGGCTGCTCCACATCTTGAGGTTCTTCTTTTGGAGCTAAGAGCTCCTCAACTACATTCATCTCAAGCTCCCTCTTAAGGGAAATTCATGTGGCATTTCTTTCATCTAATTTCACATCTCCACGAACCACTGTAATTCTATGAGATGGAAGTTACACCTGATAGTTGTGAGGTGTATTAGTGTACCCCAAAAATATTCCCAAATCAGATGTTGGTTATAGTTTTTTCCATGAATATTTGGTAGCATGATAGTAAATTAATGAACTAAAAGTTCTAAAGTGTGCCACATCTGGCTTCTTACCGGAAAATTCTTCTTCTGGTGTACTCATCACAAGGATCTGATGAGGACTTCTGTTCTACACATGCATAATGGTGTCACATGCTTCTACCCACAAGTGCAGCGATAGGCCCTAATCATGTAACATCACTCGTGCAGATCCCACAATGATTTTGTTCTTCCTTTCTGCAACCCCATTATGTTGTAGATTATGGGGTGCTATCAACTCTCGTCGAATGCCTTATGATGCAAAAATGTTATTGAATTCATTCGACACATATTATCCACCATTGTAACTCCTAAGAGCCTTCAACTTGTTGCATGTGTCGTTCTTGAAAAGTGCTTTGAACTCACAAAATTTTGAGAACACCTGATCTTTCATCTACATGAATAAAATCCAATACTTGTGTGAAAAAACATCTACAAAAATTACATAATACATGCGCTTGGTTGTGGAGGCTATAGAGAATGGTCCACACACATCTAAGTGAACCATTTCAAGGATCGCTTTCGCTTGACTATCCTTATCATGAAAGGTGGCTTTGGTATAATTCTCCAACATACACCCTTTGCATGTATCACGCTACCCAAGTGTACCCTTGGGAAGTCTTCTAGAATTTTTTGCATGATATTCAAATCTATATTGTGTAGAAGGCCAAATATTCTATGCCATAATTCATTAATGTTTCAGTTCTCCACCTTCTCTACTTTCATGCTAAAGGCAACACAATATTCTACATCCAATTTGTATAGATTCTTTACTCGAACCCTGATATTATTCACTTTTCTTGTGGCTATGTGAAAAATAAACACATTTACTTTTCTAAATATCACATCGTAGCCAAGACCTTCCAACATAGAAATTGAAACCAAGTTCTTCTTCAAACCAGAAACATACATGACATCTTTCAATGTGATAGGAGAAATAGAATCGCTTTGAAAGGTAACAATAATGATGTTAGTCATTTTATACCTCCAATAATCTCACATCTCTATGTGCATCTAGAGATTCTTCTCCTCCAAATTGTTGAATAAATCATTGTTTTCAGTCATATGGAATGAGCCTCCACTATCCAGGTACCACATAGAACCCATCACTAATGACACCATGCATGCGATGAGAGTGAAATCCAACTCAAAATTTGAAGCAAGAGCTTCACCTGTCGCTCCTCCTCAGGGATTCTTGTCAGACTCCTTGGGCAGACACTTCATGTGATAGTGTCCCAACTCACGATAGTAAGAACATTTAATCATCGACAGGTCTTCCTTCTTGCTTTCCTGAATAAAATTTGATTTGGAATGGGATGACTTCCCTTCCCCCTTCTTTTCCATTCAATCTAAGGCACATTTTTCCTCATCATCATGCTTTGATGAGGATTCATCTCTGGTGTTCCACCAAATCTCTTCATGTACCAAGTTTGACCACAATCGCTCCCACTCTAGTAGCTTCTCCTTCCCATTTACTGAATCCTGGTAGTTGTTCCAGCTCTTGGGAAGGCCTAGAAGTTCTAGGCTAACCATATCATCCTTGAAAAATGTAACACCAACACTTCTAAGTGCATCCTGACAATGATTGAATTTGTTCATGTATTTTAGTATTGTGTCACACTTCTCAATCTTGATTTTTCTAAGCTTTTCCTTCAGCATCAGCTTCTTGTGGTCATTGGTGTTCTGAAATAAATATGTTAAGGCCTTACACATACCATATGGAGTTACGTTTCTGCTCAAGGATCAATATTTTAGATAAAAATTCGAACTGCTTAGAAATACTCAGACTAGGACGATAGCCTAGAGCTCATCACCAGGATTCTAACGCAACTTGTTTCATCAAAATCTGAGTTTGTATGAGTAAGTTATGTCCTGTTGTTCACTTTCTCAAACAGCTAAAAAAACTTCAAGTTGATGATAGTTTGCTGACATGGTAGCCTAGTCAGCAAAAAAGAATCTTCTAGGAATATTCTTTAGGTTTCTGCCAATGAGGTTGTGACAAGTGGCACTTTCTAATTCGCTAGTTTGGTTTATGTGGGGATAAATTTCCTAATATTTTAAAGGCAGAATTGTGTTTTTTGAAATTTAATTATTTATTTATGATTTAATATATATATATATATATATATATTAATTATATTATTTATGATTTTATATATACATATATAAAATATATTATATGATTTAATATATATATATATATATATATATTAATTATATTATTTATGATTTTATATATACATATATAAAATATATTATATGTTTTAAAATATATCTATATATATATATATATGAATTATATTAAATATTAAATTAAACATAATTTAAAAACCAAATAAAAAATCCGCTTTATCATATAAGGTCCGTTGAATTCCACATACGCCAAAGTGTGAAGCATGAATATTATATAAGGTCCTTATGCATTAAATGTTATGGTTCGAAAACATATGGTTTGGATTAATGGAAAGGCCAATTCCACATTGTAAACTTCGTAAAGTCCGTTCAAATCATATCCCAAAAAGCTTTGTGTAAAGGGGGAGTGGCATTGCGTTTTAACCCTGGACCTCCGCCCCAAAGCTTTATGTAAAGGGGTAGTGAGCTCGGGTTTTGAACCTTGGACCTTCGCCTCAAAGCTTTGTGTAAAGGGGTAATGAGGTCGAGTTTTGAACCCTGGACCTTCGCCCCACAACACCAGCAACTTAACCGTTATGCCACAACACTCCCATTTGAAATAAATTCGCACCAACGTGTAGTTAAACCCTCAACAGTGGGTCTGGAGGAAAGCAGAGGGTCCAACTCGCGGCTAACCCCTCCACCATGTGACACTCATCACAAAACTATGAGCCAGGGCTAGCGTTAATCATTCTTAGCGCTAAGCTCAAATTAATTAGCCTTAATTAACTGCAGATTAACTTGGCAGCCATTTAGGTGGAGGCACCAAATCCGGCGGAATTCCACTTTTAGTGGAGCTAACTGGCAGTTAGCCAGATTTGGAGGCAATTTCCTAGGGAAAAACTTTTATGAGGCATAACTTTTGCCTAGAAACTCAAAATTCGACTCAGTCAAAACCAAAAGAGGGGTATTGGGGGTATTTTGGAGCCATTGAAGCAGGTTGTAGAGGTAGAAAAGGTCATCTATAGGTTTTTTTATGCATTTGAATATTTTTGAAGGTTAGGGCCACCAGGTATTGGAGGCATTGCTAGAGCATCCAGAATCCAAATTGAGAAAAAAAATAGTCATTTATGGTATATTTTGAGGCTTTAAACTCATTGGACTAGGTTTCAAAATCATTTGAATCTTGTAAAAGAATTTTAAGTGCACTTGAAGCTAATACAAAAGCCCACACTATGAAGCTGGACCAAGGAGATGCAGCCCAGGAGGGGTGAAATCCTTCAACAAAATTCTATGTATTGAGCTCTATTATGTGTGTTTGTTTTGTTTATATTTGTTGTTGTTCAGTCATTTAAAATTATTCTTTTAATTTTATGACAAACACTAAATTTCACCAAGTAATTTGAATTGGCAATCACATGCTCATGGAAAAACCCTTGATGAATAAGCAAACCAAAGCAAAGAGAATTTTATATCTGGAAATGGTACTAGCACAACAATAACTAGCAATCATTTCAGATCACTTTCCATGGAGTTTTGAGACAATATGATCTTGCCTCTTTCTAACATAATCCTTCTTTCCTTTGTTATTTCTCCTTCCATGCCGCCAGATCTTGAGCATCTGTTGTTGTAGGCTTAAGAATATCATTGTCTATGAATTCCTTCAACTGGTTGTATTCCAATAGTGCCACCATCCTATCTCTCCAAGATATGTAATTCAAACTAGCCTCAAGGGCATATTCGATTCTCAATATAGAGAAATACATCTTGATCTTGTTATTGGTCTTGAAGAGTAGATCTACAAATTCAATTCACCTGCATAGACAAAACTCATATTCTTCTCTTCTAGAGTGATTCCTACTCTAATACTTCATAACATATGTTTTCTTGCGTGTTCACCAATTACATGAGTGAACACACAAGCTTCCTATAAATGGTAGCTTCAACCACTTCTCCTAAAGTAGCATCTTCCTTCTTCTAATTCCCTGCTAGAGGAGTCTCCATGAGTTTCCTACTCTCCATGTGAAACTTCTTTAGTATCTCATTGGCATAATTTTTGAGAGAGACAAATTGTTCCCCATCTCTTTGCCAAATTTCCAAACCAAGGAAATCATGTAAGAGCCCCATATCCTTCATCTCAAACTCTCTTGCAAGACCTTCTTTACAAGAATTTATCAACGTCTCATCACCTGTCAGAACCAATTCATCGACATGTAACACTATAATCAATAATTTACCTTCTACCAAGATATGGTAAAGGTTCATGTCTTATTCACTTTTGGTGAAGCCCAACCCAGTGAAATAGTTGTCGATCCTATTCTACAAAGAACGGGGTGCTTGTTTCATTCCATATAGTGCTCGATTGAGTTTGCACACATGGGAATCTCTATTGAAGGTCTCAAATCCTTTCGGCTTCTCTATGTACACCTCTTCCTCAATCACTCCATTGAGGAATATTGTCTTTATATCCATCTAATGTATGTTCCATCCCATTTTCCCTGAAATTTAATGAATATATCTAATTGAGGAGTACCTTGCTACTGGAGAAAAGGTGTCCTCTTAATCATCTCCCTTTAATTGAGAGAAACCCTTGGCCACTAATCTATCCTTGTGTTTCTCCACAGTCCCATATGCTACTTGCTTCACCTTGTACATCCACTTGGATCCTACAACTAAATTTGTCCTCTAGTCTTGGGACAACTTCCCGTGAATTATTTTTTATAATGGGGTCATAGTCCTCAACCATGGAATCAACCCATACTAGTTGATGCATTTATTTCTCGAATGAAGATGGATCAATATCTAAACTCTCACTCATAAGAGCCATGTAGAAAGTGTATATATCTTGGGACATTCTCTTCTTGCATTGTGATGTGGGTGCTCCCACATTCTCTCTAGCATCATGCATCAACCTATGAGCCTATATGGTGTGCTTTTTTCTGTCTTTGGATATCTCTGCTTAAGTCGGTGATTCCACTCTATGTTCCTTTGCTTTTTTCTACTCCACATCTTTAGTTTCTTTTTTTGGAGCTAAGAACTCCTCAACTGCATGTATTTGAAGCTCCCTCTCAAGGGAAATTCGTGTGGCCTTTCCTTCATCAAATTTCACATATCTATGAACCACTGCAATCCTGTGAGATGGAAATAACACCCAATAGTTTTGGGGTGTATCAGTGTACCCCAAAAATATTCCCATCTCAGATGTTGGTTCTAACCTTTTCCAAGCAACTTTGGTAACATGACAATAAACTGATGAACCAAAAATTCTAAAGTGCGACACATCTGGATTCTTACTAGAAAATAATTCTTATGGTGTACTCATCCCAAGGATCTGATGAGGACTTATGTTCTGCACATGCACAACTATGGTGTATGCTTCTACCCATAAGTGAAACGATAGGCCCTAATCATGTATCAACACTCGTGCAGCTCCCACAATGATTTTGTTCTTCCTTTCTGCAACCTCATTCTCTTTTAGGTTATGGGGTGCTATCAACTCACGTCGAATGCCATATTACCAGACATGTTATGCGTAGATTCAACTGATCAAATAATAAGCTAAAAAAAAATACTTTAATCTACTCTAAAAATTTCGGAAACCAATTAAAATTGCATAATAACGTGAACAAGAAAGAGAAATAATTTCAATCGCACAACACAAAGATTTATCTAGGGAAAGCCTCAGCTAAAAACCCTGCTATATTTATATTACATAAGCCAAATAATATGAGAAGATTACAATTTTTTTCTCCAAGATTAGAAACATCTTCACTATCTCTATTTGTCACAATGATTCCTACAGAAGCCTGATTCAATACTTAACAAATTTATAGCTTTCCCAAGTCCCTATTTCCTAGAGCAGTTTCATTGGGTAACTAGGCCCTATTAATTAGGGAAATTCACAATCCATACTACACAATCCATTATGGGCCTTCATCTAACTGCATGCACCACATGTACAATTTAGATAATTATCCAACTGATAGTAAGCTTCCCTTGAACTCCAATCTCAATTGGTTCTTTATGAGTGAATTATCAGTTATATGATTTATCATTGGATATGAATTAAATCTATTTTTCACACTTTGACCTCTCTCCATTTCCTCCATCAGTTAGAACTAGTTAAACTAAATTTAACTCAGATAAAATTATTTAACTAATTACAACTCAAAATAAACTCAACTAGAGCTCCTGTAATGTAGGAGACACTCAGCATGCCTCTAGTTTGTCCCTCAACTCGAATTAAGTGAACCAACCAATTTTGCCAATTTAACCGCATAACATATGTATGTTCGTGTGTTCACCAAGTACGTGATTGAACCCACAATCTTCCTGTAAATGGTAGCTTCAACCACTTTTCCTAAAGTAGAATCTTCCTTCTTCCAATTCCCTGCTAGAAGAGTCTCCATGGGTTTTCTTCTCTCCATGTGAAAAATATTCAGTATCTTATTGGCGTACTTGACCTGAGAGACAACCAGTTCCCCATCTCTTTGCCAAATTTCCAAACCAAGGAAATAATGCAAGAGCCGCATATCCTTCATCTCAAATTCTCCTGCAAGATCCACTTTACAAGAATTGATCACCTCTCATCATCTCTCAAAATCAACTCATCAACATGTTATACTATAACCAATAATTTACCTTCTACCACAATATGGTAAAGGTTCGCATATTCTTCACTTTTGGTGAATTCCAACCCGATGAAATAGTTGTTGATCCTAGTGTACCAAGCACTAGGTGCTTGTTTCAGTCCATACAATGCTCGCTTGAGTTTGCACACATGTGAATCTATGTTGAAGGTCTCAAAGACTTTCGGCTTCTCTATGTACACATCTTCCTCAATCACTCCATTGCGGAAGATTGTCTTTACATCCATCTCATGTATCTTCCATCCCATCTTCACTGAAAGTGAAATAATATATCTGATTGAGGAGTACCTCACTATTAGAGAAAAGGTCTCCTCTTAATCTACTCCGTCTAATTGAGAGAACCCCTTGGCAACAAATATTTCCTTATGTTTCTCCACACTCCCATCTGCTACTTGCTTCACCTTGTACATCCACTTGGATCCTATAACTAACGTGTCCTCTAGTCTTGGGACAACTTCCCATGCATTGTCATACTCCTCAACAATCGAATCAACCCATACTAGTTGATGCACTGCTTTCTCGAATGAGGATGGATTATTCTCTACACTCTTGCTCATAAGAGCCACGTAGCCAGTGTATCTATATGGGGACATTCTCTACCTGCCAGGGAAAATTTTAGGGGCTAATATTCGTAGGTGGGCTAATTTTCTATGTTTTTTCTAGAAAAAATATTCTCCAATTTCCATTTTTTATAAAAATTATTCCCCCAAATTTTATATCATAAAATTATTTTACCTTAAAAATAGCCAAAGTTTTTTAGAAAATATAAAATCATTATAAATTTGAATATTTTGACAAACATATCGCTAAAAAAATTATAGTTTACATGTTAGGGACTAGTAATATTCTCCAAGGATTACAAGCTTTAAGATAAATTTCCATCCTTAAAATTCTCCCTGATGCTTATGTTATGATGTAGGTGCTCCCACATTCTCTCTAGAATCATGCATCAACCGATCAACCTCTATGGTGTTCTTTCTTGTGTCTTTGGATATCTCTTCTTGAGTGGGTGCTTCCACTCTATGTTCCTCTCCATGTGGCTACTCTACATATTGAGGTTCTTCTTTTGGAGCTAAGAGCTCCTAAACCGCATGCATCTAAAGCTCCCTCTCAAGGAAAATTCGTGTGGCCTTTCCTTCATCAAATTTCACATATCTACGACCCATTGTCATCCTATGAGATGGAAGGAACTCGTGATAATTGTGAGGTGTATCAGTGTACCCACAAATATTCCCTCCTTAGATGTCGATTCTATATTTTTCCATGCACATTTGGTAACATGAAAATAAACTGATGAACCGAAAATTATAAAGTGTGCTTCATCTAGCTTCTTACCATAAAATTCTTCTTTTGGTGTACTCATCCCAAGGATTCGTTGAGGACTTATGTTCTGCACATGCATAATCGTGTTGCATGCTTCTGCCCACAAGTGAAACCATAGTCCCTAATCATGTAACATCACCCATGCAGCTACCACAATGCTTTTGTTCTTCCTTTTTGCAACCCCATTCTATTGTATGTTATTGGGTGCTATAAACTCTCATCGAATGCCTTCTGATGCACAAAAGTTATTGAACTCATTCAACACATATTATCCACCATTGTTACACCTGAGAGCCTTCACCTTCTTTCCTGTGTCTTTCTTGACAAGTTCTTTGACTCACAAAATTTTGAGAACACCTGATCTTTTTTCTGCATGAACAAAATCCAACACTTGTGTGAAAAATCATCTACAAAAATAACATAATACCTGTGCTTGACTGTGGAGGCTATCGAGAATGATCCACACACATCAGAGAGAACTCTTTCCAGGATCTCTTTTTCTTGTTTGTCCTTATCATGAAAGGTGGTTTTGGTGTACTTCCCCAATGTACACCCTTTGCATGTATCACGTTGCTCAGGTACAGCCTTGGGAAGTCCTGTAGAAATTTGTTGCATGATATTCAAATATCCATGGTGTATATGGCCCGGTGTTTTATACAATAACTCACGGATGTCTCAGTTCTCCACCTTCTCTGCTTTCATGCTCAAGGAAGAAAAATATTCTACTTCCAATTTGTAGAGGTTCTTTCTCGAACCTCGATCTTCTTCACTTGTCTCGTGGCTATGTGACGAAGAAATGACTTTCCTTTGCTAAATATCACATCGTAGCCATGGTCTTCCAACATAGAAACTAAAACCAAGTTCTTCTTCAAGAAAGGAACATACATGACATCTTTCAATGTGAGAGGAGAAATAGAATCACTCTAAAAGGTAACAATACTGATGTCAGTCGTGTTATACCTCCCATAATCACCCATATTGATGTGCATCTAGAGATTATTCTCCTCCAAATCATTGAAGAAATCTTTGTTGTTGGTCATATGGAATGAGGCTCCACTATCCAGGTACCACACATAACCCATCACCAATGACACCATGCATGCAATGAGAGTGAACTCCAACTCGATTTGTGAAGCAAGAACTTCATCTTCCCCTCCATCTTAGGGCTTCTTGTCGTAATTTTTGTGCAGACACTTCATCGCATAGTGTCCCAACTCATGACAGGGAAAAAATTTAATCTTCGATAAGTCTTTCTTCTTTCCTTCCTGACCAGAATCTGATTTAGAATGGGAGGACTTTCCTTTCCCTTTATTTTCCTTTCTATCCAATGCACATTTATCCTCATCATCATGCTTTGATGAGGATCCATTTCTGGTGTTCCTTAGAATCTCTTCTTGTATCAAGTCCAACCATAATTGCTCCCACTTTGGTAGCTTCTCCCTCCCATTTACTAAATCCTGGTAATTGTGCTAGCTCTTTGGAAGGCCTAGAAGTGCTAGTTTAACAAGATCATCCTCTAAAAATGTAACACAGACACTTCGAAGCTCATCCCAACACTGATTGAATTTGGTCAAGTATTTTGGTATTGTTTCGCCCTTATCCATATTTATTTTTTTGAGCTTGTCCTTCAACATCATCTTCTTGTGGTCATTTTTGTTCTGAAACAAATCTCTTAATGCCTTCCACATAGAATATGGATTTTCCTTTCCATAGAGGTTTGAGACTATATGATCTCGAACTCCTTCTAACACAAGCCTTCTTGTGTTTTCTACGTTCTTCTTCCATTCCGCCAAATCTTGAGCATATGCTGTTGTAGGCTTAGGAATATCAATGTCTATGAATTCCTTCAGCCCGTTGTCTTCCAACATTACCTCTATCTTGTCTCTCCAAGATATATAGTTCAAACTACCCTCAAGGGCTATATTCCAGTCTCAATCCACAGAAATACATCTTGATCATGCTATTGGTCCTAAAGAGTAGATCTACAAATTCAATTCACCTGCATAGAAAAAAATCGTATTCTTCTCTTCTAAAGTGATTCCTACTCTGATACCATGTAGAAAATCCACGTACATTCAACTGATCGTGTAATATGATAAAAAAAATACTTGAATATACTCTACAAATTGTGGAAACCAATTATAATCGCATAATCACTTGAACAAGAAAGAGAAATAGTTTCAATCGCACAACACAAAAATTTATATAGGGAAAACCTCGGCTAAAAACCACGCTATCTCTATATTACATAAGCCAAAGAATATGAGAAGATTGCAATTTTTTTCTCCAAGCAGAGAAACCTCTTCATTATATCTATATGTCTCAATGATTCATACACAAGCCTGGTTCAATACTTATCCAATTTCTAGCTTTCCCAAGTCCCTACTTCCTAGCATAGTTTCATTCGGTAATTAGGCCCTACTAATTATGGAAATTCACAATCCATACTGCCCAGTACTTTATGGGCCTTCATCTGACTGCATGCACCACATGTACAAATTAGATAATTATACAATTGATAGTACATTTCCCTTGAAATCCAATGTCAATTGGGTCTTTCTCAGAATTGACATACATGAATTATTTATGAGTGAATTATCAGTTATATGATTTATCATTGCATGTGAATTGAATCTATTTTTCATACTTTGACCTATCTCCAGTTCCTTCATCAGCTAGAACTAGTTATACTAACTTTAACTCGGATAAAATGAGTTAATTAATTACAACTCAAAATAAACTCAATCATGGTTCCTATAATGTAGGAGACACTCTATATGCCTCTAGTTTTTCCCTCAACTCAAATTAACTGAACCAAATAAGTCATGCTAGCTTAGTTATCTAGTACAAGTTGTCATGTGATGTGGAATTACAATTTTCTTCTAATTTATTTCAAGGGAAAATTAAATTAGAAGCCTCTTTTATGCCATTTTCAACAGAGGTCGTGACAATGTACACCTATTCGAAGGACCAAATATGATTTGAGTTGGATATTGTTATGTGGGACCTATGCCAAATGTAATTCATGGTTAAGGGTTCCACAGATATGGGGCTCCAATGGTGGCAAGTTCTAGAACACAGCTTGAAGGGTCAGATGAGCATGACCCATATATAACTCCAAAGAAACTCAATCAAGCATTGGGTGAGGACTTTCTCGACCTCATGCTATGTTGACATGGAAATGCCATAGGGGTTAGACAAGGTCCATGTGATAGTATAATGCTAATGTGGCATAATATAATTGGTCAAACCTCTAATGAAAATAACTTTCAATGAGTGATTTGGATTGAGGTGAAATTTATATCTCCAAAAATCTCTCAACGAGTTGAATATGATGGTGGCATTTGTTTTGATATTTAAATAATTTGAGAAAAAGAGGATATTGTAACCCCATATTCACAAAAAACCTCATATATCTAGTCAAAGAATACCTGTAACATCTCCCACAGTTGAAATAGGACTAGGGGTGGGAGAGTGTGTTACAAATTTTCTATGATTAATGGGGGCTCGTGTGAAATCCTCTCAAATTTTGATGGTCACAACATGAAGGTCAACTTCTGAGTGGAATAAATTTTTCATAGAGACTTTGATTGAGGAAATTCTTGCATCAATGGAAAGATATTTGTGTTTATAAATATAAAAATAAAGGCGCAACACTAAAGAAACCAAGTTTTACCTCCCAAAAACACCATTCGATACCTCAAAATGTTCTCAGAAGGTTTAAACCCTTAATTTTTCAAACTCGGTCCCACTACTAAAAATGGTCTTGTGAGCTGCTTCCTCCACTTTTTCACTCCTAAGGCACCAAGATGGATGAAAAAAATAATAATCCAATCCATAGCAAGTAGATTCTGTGATCAAGTAGTTCTCTATCTTGAGAAAACATTCATGTATTTATATTGTATCATTATTTAACTGATATAAGTGTGCCTATGCAATTTAAATTATATTTGATCAAAATTTTCATGGAAATTTTGATATAATCCTTTACCTTTATCTTCCTTATTTTATATTGCGTAGTGCCCATCTTTTAAGTAATCGTATAATTATGAGGAAATTACATAAGTGGCCTTAAAACAATTATTATTTGTTATTATTATTTTAATACCATTTATTTATTTCTCTAATCAAATATGGCACTTGATATTCTCTAAAAGAGGGCATATATGGTGGGCCTTGCGCTAGATGTAAGGCATGGGAATTTGATCCACAAATTCGGGGCTCCAAGGGTGGCAAGGGTTGGCACACAACTCGAAGGGTCAGATAAGCGTAAGCCATATATAACTCCAAAGTAACTCAATCCCCCATGGGGTGAGGACTCTAGGACCTTGCACTGTGTTGACATGGTAGTGCCATAGGGGCTAGACAGGGACCACGTGATAGCATAATGCTAATGTGCCCTAATATAATTTGCCAAACTTCTAATAATTATAACTTTCAATGAGGGAGTTGGATTGAGGTGAAACTTATATCTCCAAAAAGCTCTTGACAAGCTTATATGATGGTGGAATTTGTTTTGATATCTAAATATTTTGAGAAAAGAGGATTTTGTAACCTCGTCTTCATAACAGACCTTGGAGATCTAGTCAACGAAAACATTTAACATTTCCTAGAGTCGATATATGACAAGGGGGTGGGAGGGTATTTACACATTTTCCATGAGTAATGGGGCTTGATTTGGCTTCCTCTCAAATTAAGATGGTTAAAACAGGAAGTTCAACTTCTGAGTGACATAACTTTTGCATACAGACTCTCATTGAGGAAATTCTTACACCACTAGAAAGTTCTCTATGTGTAGAATATGAAAAAAGGTGCATTGCTAAAATGAAAAAAAATTATCTCCTGAAAAACACCATTTGATGCCTCAAAATGCTCTTGAAAGGTTTAAGACCCCAGTTTTCCAAACTCAGCCTCACCGGTAAAAGTGGCCTTGTGAGTTGATTCCTCCTCTTTTTACACGTTGAAAGCATTGAGAGGGAATAAAATAGTATAATGATCCAATTCAGATCAAATATATTCGTCAATCAAATAGTTTCACTATCTTGAGAAAACATTCATATAATTATATTGTAACATTATTTGATTAATATAAATGTATTTATATAATTTTAAATTATATTAGATTAAACTTATCATAGAAAATTTGATATAAACCTATTTCTTTATCTTCCTTTTTATACAATATAATGTCCATTTATTTTTTAAATAATCCTATATTTATGAGAAAAATATATAAGTGATGGTAAAATAATTATTATTACTTATTATTATTTTAAAACCAATTATTTATTTATTTCATTATCGTAGTTGATGTTCTTTAAAAGAGAACATAACATGTATAGGTCATATCATATACGTTAAACCGCATATATATACCCGTTAAGATTTATATAGCCATGTTTACTACCCTTGTGTGGGGGTTGGTCAATAAACAATTTCATGATATCTCCCCTTTCAATGTGAAATCTCCCTCGTGATATTTTAATCTCCTTTTTGCACTCTAGTCCGTGGATATGCGAGCACTTCGCGAGAAGGATTACGACGTCAAATGGCAAGAACGACAAGAAAGGGGATCTAAACCCATAAATTTGACACTGCGTGACGACAAATAAAAGAATCAAAGAACGAAGCATTGGATGCATATCGTTTTTCTGCGTTTTTAGATTTATCATTAAAATGGTTTATATTATTGGTGGAGATTTAAAATTCATAATAATATTTTTATTAACTTTATTAATAATTAAGAATGCTGCAAATTACGAATGCTGTGACCAGGGAAAGTTTGGAAGCGTCCATCGACATGCTATATATATATATGAGTCTCTATAGATAACTCATTATATGAGTCTCTATAGATGACTATATAGCTTGTTTTTTTTTTTTTTTTTTTTTAAATTTATCAATCTAAATGAGTGATTGATGATGATGATATGATGATGATGACAAACCCATATGAGTTTCTATAGATGATTATATAGCTTTTCTTTGATCTAGTCAATACACAAAGATAATTATGGTTCTCAAGGGTGTGTTTTATCACCTCCTTATAATATCTTAACTTCTTTTTTCCTCTAACTCGTTATCACTCCACAACTTATCCTTAAATTTGGAAGCAATGAAATTTTTAATATTATCCTTATTCCCCAATAGGATCTCCTCCCTTATCTCCCAATGATCGAGCCAAGACATGGCATCCTTATGCCACCCTTGCTTGAGCCGAAGGTGGCTTTGACTAGAGTTAGAAGAAACTTCTGGGATCCTCTTGGTTTCCATGTTGTACAATTTTTTCTTATACATTAGATATTTAAACATAGCTCTTGCTTTGATAGGGAGATGCGACCGATCACGAGAGATGAGAGGGTATTTTCCTTGATCTTAAGATTGTAGGGTTATATGAATTTTTTTTTGAATAATATATTTATGTAAAACTAAATTAATAATTTATTTATTGGCTTTCTAAGAGTGTTTGCGGAGGGCTTCTTATTTCAAATTAAGGTGGATGAAGATCTTGACTTCTTTTATTTTTTTAATTTAGGGCCTAGATTGATTCTAGAGGGGAATATGCTCGACATATCGTAGTCTTAATTTTTATCGAGGATTGTAGTGTATTACAAAGTTTTTTTAGGTTGCATTGACTTTTAATACATTTAAAAATTAGATTCATGCTAAGTGGGTCTCTGCTCACCAACTTCCTAGGAATTTGAGATTCTAATAAGTTCTTCCATGGTAAGTTCCCCATTATTATTTATAACATTCATTTTTATTGCAAAATGATCCATTACTTTTAATAAATTTAAAAATTTCAATTCATGCTGCGTGTCCTTTTTTCTTAAATTAAAATTGACTCATAACCATTTTATACATAATTAATCACATAAATATATGAATTTTAATTTATCAATCAAAATAGACAGCCTCTTATTTATTTATTTCAATGATTTGATCATGATGATGATGATATGAGTCTCTATAGATGACTATATAGCTTGTTTTTTTTTTTTTTTTTTTTTAAATTTATCAATCTAAATGAGTGATTGATGATGATGATATGATGATGATGATGATGATGCACTTTTTTAGTATGTGACAAATTCTATCATTCTAGGGAGCCTTGGAGTAGACAACTACCAAGTTTCACTTCGAAGCTCGTGAGAATTAGTTCTAATATTAGCTATGTTCATCTTTTTCTTTGATTTAGTCAATACACAAAGATAATTATGTTTCTCAAGGGTGGGTTTTATCACCTCCTTATAGTATCTTAGCTTCATTTTACCCTCCAGCTCTTTATCATCCCATAACTTATCCTTAAATTTGGAGATGATATTGTCTTTGACACTATCCTTCCTTCCAAGGATGATCTCCTCATTTATCCCCCAATGGTCGAGTCAAGATTGAGCATCCTTATCCCACCCACGCTTGAGGGGAGGTGGGGGTTTTGACTACAGTTGGAAGCAATTTTAGAAAGGCTCTTGGATTCCATGTTGTAAAGCTTCTTCTTATACATTAGATATTTAAACATAGCTCTGCTTTCAATAGGGGAGATGCAACTTGGATCACGAGGATAGGATATGAGGTATTTGCCTTGATCTTAATATTGTAGGTTTTGAATTGTTTTTGAATAATATATTTACTTCTTAAAACTACATTAATAATGTATTTATTGTCTTTTTAAGAGTGTTTGTCGAGGGCTTCTTATTTCAACTTAAGGTGAATGAAGATCTTGACTTCTTTTATTTTTTTAATTGAGGGCCTAGATTGATTCTCAAGGGAATATGCTTAACATATGCTTAGTATTAATGGCTTCTTATTTCAACTTAAGGTGAATGAAGATCTTGACTTCTTTTATTTTTTTAATTGAGGGCCTAGATTGATTCTCAAGGGAATATGCTTAACATATGCTTAGTATTAATGTTTATCAAAGGTTGTAGTGTATTACAGAGTTTCTTAGGTTGCACTCACTTTCAATAAATTTAAAAAATTAAATCCATGCCATATGACTCTTGCTCATCAATTTTCTAAGGATTTGAGATTATTCCAATTCCAATAAATGCCTCCATGATAAGTTCCTTATTATTATTTATAACAATCATTTTTTATTTAACAAAATGATCCATTACTTTTAATCAATTTAAAAAATTTGATTCATACTAAATATC